>PVJC01031922.1:0-20265 GCA_004026665.1 Murina feae | reverse complement strand
GAGGCAGCGGCAGTTATTCTTACCATTTTACAGATCACGGGTTCATTGGCAATATGGTGTTGGAGGAGAGCTCTGCAGAGACCCTTGGCCCCCAGAAGGACGAGACAGGAGGTTGAGAGCAAATCCAGCCCGAAACAGGGCCCCGGGGCAAAGAGGACAGCAGGACAGCACTGGCCTGCTCCGGGCTCATCATGGGAAGGCAGGGTCCTTCGGGAAAGACAGTGCCTCCGGGAAAACAAGGCAGCAGGGAAAGAGGGAGAACAGTTCGGAGATGGGCTGGCTCCATCAAAGAAGCCAGAGGCTGGGTCTATGGGACACTATGACCACCGCTCATGCAGAGGGTCGCCGGGAGTGGGAGCCGACGCAGTGACACCTAACACACACATTGACCCTTGACCCCAAATTCCGGCGCCTTGCGACGCACACATGCCTAGGAGTGTGGCCTTTGCTCACATAACTTCTCAAGAGGATCTCAGTTCAACAGGTGCACTTTGGGGCATATGAACAGGGACAACCCCCCATTCGATTCTTCTTTTTCTCCGTCTTCTCACCTCACTGACGCCGAGTGCTTTTCTAGGTGACCCCAAATCCAGGTGTCAAATATGTTTCTTTATTCTTTTTTTTTTAAAATATATTTTATTGTCTTTTTACAGAGAGGAAGGGAGAGGGATAGAGAGCCAGAAACATCGATAAGAGAGAACCATCGATCAGCCGCCTCCTGCACACCCACCACCGGGGATGTGCCTGCCACCAAGGTACATGCCCTTGACCGGAATCGAACCCGGGACCCCGGAGTCTGCAGGCCAACACTCTATCTACTGAGCCAAACCGGTCAGGGCTCAAATATGTTTCTTTATATCACGTCCCTGAAAACGGAAATCTCAAAGTTGCGGGCTTCAATTCTCTATTAAAAGCTATAATTCATTCTCATTCTCTCTCTCTCTCTCTCTCTCTCTCTCTCTCTCTCTCTCTCTCTCTCTCTCTCTCCCCCCCCCGCTCCCTCCCTCCCTCATTTGGGGAACATATGTACTTCCACAATGACCACAAGACAGCTCAGGAGAAGAGAGCCGGCCACAACCATATGCACTGAATTTTTTAGTGTAAGAAGAGCCCCATGAGCCAGCCCATCATTCATTTATCACGCAGGCGGTCCTCGGGCAGCAGCTGACAAGTGCAAAGCGATGCTCTCTCCGCACATTACCAGACTGTCAGGGTTGTCACTAAAGTCCTGCCGTGGCAGCTCTGCCTCTGGCCTTCCCTCCCCCCCCTTGCATCCCCCCACCAAAGCCGGCAAACATATGGGGCCCATTGGGGCCCCCTCCTTCCTTTCTGACGACGTCCAGGTCACCTTGAAAACAGGGCCTTTTACAACGGGCCCCAAATGGAGCGTTTGGTTTTCTTCTTTGGATTATTCCAAAAGTTAAACGTTTTGTCACTGCATCAATATTTATCCCGGGGTTCGGGTGACTATATAAACATCAGAAACCTGACCCCCGGGGGACCCGAATGCTGGAAGCCGCAGGAAAGCCTTTACCGTTGAGAAAGCGCGGAGACTCATAAAGAACCTCAGAGCCCACTATTCTTGTCCTGGAATATTTGCACGGCTATTTTTATGCCGGCATTTGAAATTCCCCGAATCTGTTCATCGTTGACTCTAAATTAATCCTCAGACCTCACTTAGTGTCCATCAGCCAACTCGCCGAATGGAAGGAGGCCTCTGGGCCCCAGAGATGGGGCGGGGGTGGGTGGGGAGAGAATGTGGATGGATGGCGCAATAGGAAGCTTTCCTTTATAAAGACGCTCCAACAGCGGGAAGCTGGGGATGAACAGCGCTAATATAAGAACCTACTGTTGACCGGACATCCAGGTTTCAAATATAAGTTCTTTAGATCATGTCCCTAAAGAGTGAGTTGCTATCTCTGTCACCTGTAAAGGCAAGAGGTGTTACTTTATGTCCCAATGGCACGTGTTTTCATTCGTTCGGGGGTTCCGGTCGACACATATGGTAGGAGCTGAAATGTCGAACTCCCAGAGAAGTAGCCAACGCAGATGCTAAGTACTGAGACCTCGCCCTGGCCGGTGTGGCTCAATGGATAGAGCGTCGGACCTGCGGACTGAAGGATCCCAGGTTTGCTTTCTGCCAAGGGCACATACCCGGATTGCAGGCTCGATCCCCAGTAGGAGGACATGACGGAGGCAGCCAATCAATGATTCTTGTCATTGATGTTTCTATCTCTCTTTTCCTCTCTGAAATCAATAAAGATATATTTTAAAAAGTAAATAAATAAAGCATGCAGACCTAGGAAGGTGTGGGTTGTTCACCACTCCTCTGCAGGAAACGGTTGATCGAGTGCGAGAGAGACAGAGACAGAGAGAGAGAGAGAGAGAGAGAGAGAGAGAGAGAGAGAGAGAGAGAGAATCTGCTTGGGACAGACCCTGGTTCCTCTGCCCTGTCCTGGGCTCATTTCCTTTGTCTTTCTTCGAGTCCCTGTCACCACTTCCAGTGGACAGAGCAAGGCAGATGTGGTTAGATTAGACCAGGACCCAGTGCTTTTTCTGTGTTCCAGGAAAGGAAGCAAGCCCTATAGCTTCAGCTTGAAGGGAAATGGGACAGGTGCAGGTTAAATAAGTCCCCCCTGGCATAATCTTATCTATCGTCTCAAGAAGGAGATAACAGAGCCAGCCCTGGAATTCTTATCAAACATGGCTCTGAGCTAAATGCTGGGCCTCTGTTTTGTTTTGTTTTTTTTCCAGGGACTTAGCTAGTGGGCAATGACTGTTGTTGGATAGTTATTATCTCTTTTCTGTCCCTGAGTAAACGTTGACAGAAAATGGTTTAATGGCTTGCTCCACATTTTATAGCATACCAAGATGAGAGAGAGAGAGAGGAGAGAGAGAAGCTGGAATTTCTGATTTTCAAAGCCATGCGTTAGCCAGGAGACAGCTCTAAATAGACATGCTTTAAATGCACCCCAGCAAAATCCAAGAGGAAAAAATGTTGCATAACCCAGCATCTTCCGGAACCTGTGGACGGAGGTCACCCAAGCGCACTGTGGATGTGTCAGCGCCCTCACCTCTGCGCGGGCCTTGTAGGAGGAGAGGAGTCACTTCTCGAGGACCCTCAGTGCAGGGAGGTGAGCAGCTTCCCAGGACACAGTGTCAGCGGTGGGACCACGACTACAGTTTCTAGGTCTCCTGGGGCCGGGTCAGGGCTCTTCCCCGGATGCTAGAAACGGACCAGAGGTGTCACCCCCCTGCGATGATCTTGTGCTGTATTGTGTCCACTGGGTTTAACTGGAAGTATGTTTCCCAGAATCCTCTTCTCTGTATAGTTAGAGTCGGAGTTGGTAGAGAAATTGGAGCAAGATTTGGAAAGTAGAAGTAAAGCCACAGACACTGCTCTGTGAGGCCATGTGGTTGGATGTGGTCACAGGCAGATATGGGCGATGTCCAGCTTGTCCTTCCTCTCTCTTTCCCATTCCACATCCAGCAATTTCCTTTCTCTCTCTCTCTCTCTCTCTCTCTCTCTCTCTCTCTCTCTCTCTCTCTCTCTCTCCCTTCCTTTTACCACCTTATTGAGGTATGATTGACATACAAAAAGCTGTACATCTTGAATGTCTACAACTTGATGCGTTTGGAGATGAGTATATACCAGTGAAACCATCCCCATCGTCTATGCCATAAACATATTCAGCACCTCCAAAAGTCCCCGCCGGCCCTCTTTATTATTCTACTATTATTATTATTATTTTGTGTGTGTGATAAAAACACTGAGATCTACCCTCTTCGCCAATTTGAATACTAAATGTGAATATAGTATTGTTCCCTACAGACACTGTGGACATCCAGGCGATGTCCAGGACTTACTCCTCTTGAATAATGAGACTTCGTACCCTTTGATTTATCTCCCTGTGTCCCTCTCCCCCACCAGCCCCTGGCAACCACCCCTCTACTCTCTCGAGCAATTCTTTCTGACTGCTAGTTCGCTGACCAGCAGCGACCCCAGGCCCACCATGGACTCCCCTACCAGCTCTGCTTCCACGGTCGCACTCCAGCACTTGGACGTGCCTGGCTGCCCAGATCCCTTGGTCCACTTTTCTGGTTCATTCACACCAGGGCTTCGGGAGGGCTGGTCAGTGACTGATTCTCCAGCTCCCCATCCGGTCGGTATTCCCAGCTCCCCAGCTCCTCCCACAATTGCCTAATGCGTCCTGTAGTCCGTATAGTGGTTCTCCTTCCCCGACTGAACCCCGACAGATAGGACAATCGACAGAGTGCACTGTGGAAGCTGCAGAACAAATGGAAGGGAGTCCCTGCCCTTGAGGGTACTCCCAGCTCGCTGGGGAAATGGAGCATTTTAACACAGCCAACTGGGGACTCATGGCAGCCTATGGATCAAGTGACATGTGCCCCGCTGTGGTCATTGCCTTACAGTCCTTCCAGCCTGAGGTGCCCAGTATCTTTAGTGCCCAGCCCCCTGGAGCTAATTAGGAATAAATACCGTCCGCTTTCTCCAGCTGGTGGCCACCTTAGTACTTGTGGATACAGATTCTTCCTCCTCTGTTCTATCCAGACTCAGGGAAGGGTGAGGGAGGAGGAAGAGAAGGAGAGAGAAGGGGGCACGGGGGGGGGGGGGGGGGGGGGGGGGGGGGGGGGGGGGGGGGGGGGGGGGGGGGGGGGGGGGGGGGGGGGGGGGGGGGGGGAGAGGAAGAGAGAGAGAGAGAGAGAGAGAGAGAGAGAGAGAGGAAACTGAGTCATTTGGCTCAGTTTCCTTCTCTATAAGCAGAGGAGACTGGACCAGGGTAAGGGTTCCCAAGAAAGAGACCTCCGAATGGAGAGAAAGCTACTTAACATGTTGGGTGAAATGTTGAATACCGTTGAACATGAATGCTGACATTGAAAGTTTTCCATCCAACCAGCAGACATTCCCCTGGCCTGCCCCACTTGGGAAACTCGAGTTCTGGAATTCCAGACGTGGTTAACCCAAATCCACAAATTTGCTGGAGTTATGAAGTGTAGTGAGGGTACTGTTTTTCTATTATTCATTCCCAATATGTTCTGTCCCCAGCCGACACCACTGAATTTATTTAACCCTCTGTCTGTGGGTCATCTTTTAAAGAAAAACAGATAAAAGTATGCATTCCTGTTTTTTTTTCCTCCCCCCGACCCCCCACCCCAAAATAAATTTTACTTCTAACTTGGCTGGAACTTCCCCAGTTGCTCAATCACTGGCATCATTTGGTTGGGTCTCAGTTTCCTGCTGTTAAAAACAGAGTTACTGCCCAGCTGGGGTGGCTCAGTGGTTGAGCATCAACCTAGGAACCAGGAGGTCACCTTTTGATTCCCAGTCAGGGCACCTGCCCAGGTTGCAGGCTCGATCCCCAGTTGGGGGCATGCAGGAGGCAGCTGATTGATGATTCTCTCTCATCACTGATGTTTCTCTCTCCCTCTTCCTTCCTCTCCAAAATAAATAAAAATATATTAAAAATAAAAACAGAGTTACTAATACCTACCTCCCTGGAGAGGTGTGAGTGTCCATGCTTGGCTGCACATCCTGCTAACGTGCCAGATGAAAGGGGACATGAAAAGACAGCAGCAATCAGGGGGGAGCAGACCCTGGAAAAGTCCAGCCCCCAGGCCATGGCAGTACCGCAGGCTCCCGGAAGCTTCTCGTCCAGTGGGGTTTTTTATTTTGCACATGTGCATGTGCATGCCCGCATGTCTGAAGTGCTGACTCTGGAGACCTAAGAATACAGGATAGAGCATCACAGGGAACCCAGGAAGGTAAGGATGTGTTTTTAGCGGTAAATGATGTGAATTTCAAAGGAAGAAAAAACACACACGAAGGAGGGCAGGGGAAGAGGGAAAGAAGTATAGAAGGCAATGAAAGAAAGTGAGATTCCTGCTTGATCTCACCAAGCGCCAGAGTGAAAGTCAAGTGCAGCTTTTCCTCTTTCTTTCCAACCAGAAAGGTGTTGACAGGAGGAATGTATGAACAGTGGAGCCTGGGCCCTCTCCTGAGAATTTCGTCCTTTCCCTGCAGTCGTTCATTTGTAAAACGGGCAAAAGATATGACTACCTGTCTCATGCCCTCGCCGGTGTGGCTCAGTGGACAGAGCATCGGCCTATGGACTGAAGGGTCCCGGGTTCGATTCCCAGTCAAGGGCACATGCCCAGGTTGTGGGCTTGATCCCCAGTGTGGGGCGTGCAGGAGGCAGCTGATCCATGAGACTCTCTCATCATTGATGTTCTTATCTCTCTCTCTCTCCTTCTCCTTTCCTCTCTGAAATCAATAAAAATATATATTTTTAAAAAAGATATGACTATACATCTCACATCTCCCAGTGTCTGCAGTGGAGCTGTGGTCTTTTGCAGATTCCAAGCCTTTGGCTTGCCCCTCATGGATTCCCGGATGCTGCAAGTCTGTACTCTCAAGAGATCTGTCCTGTTTGTCTTGGCATCTCATGGGCTGACACCGAACGGTTCCTGCCCACTCTCCGCTTCTATGCTGTGCCAAGACTTGGCAAAGAGAGGAAAGACGCCAAGGAGTGGGATCAGACAGAAAGCTGGGTCTGAGTGAGGGGAGGGAAATCATGGAGGGACCTTGAGGATGTGGGGCGGTGGGCACTCAGATGGGGGCAGTGACTTTGGGAGGAAATCAGAAATCTGAACGGTGGCACAAGGACAGACAAGCAGCCAAGATCAGGAGACACACCTGCTTATTTCTGCACAGGCGTGGTGGACCCAGACTGCCTTGTCCGGTGGGATCGCAGACCGCGATGCAAACTGTTCAACCAGCGCCTTGTTTAAAAAACCCAGCAGGAAAACGGGGAGACGACTAGAATACACACCTCACAGAGGAGGCGAATAAATAATAGAAAAAGTAGGCAAGGCGTCCTTCCTCAGGGAATTGCCAGTGCAGAACGCAGTGAGATGCCATTTGACACCTACCGGATTAGCAAGAATGAAGATTTCTGGCAATTCCAAGTGTGGGAGAGGGTGTAAAACGACAGGAATTCTTCCACATGCCTAGAAAGAGTGCAAAATGGTATCGTAACTTCGAAAAATAAGTTGGCATTTTGTGGTAAAGTTGAATATGCCTGTAACTGGGACTTAGTGACTTCACTTCTCCGTGTGCATTATAGATTATGGATCAAGTTTATTCAAACACGGATCTGTTAGTGATGAAACCAATTTGGTGCACAACCAACATTTATTTTTATTTTTTAAAATATATATTTTTAGCCCTGACCGGTTTGGCTCAGCGGATAGAGCATTGGCCTGCGGACTCAAGGGTCCCAGGTTTGATTCCGGTCAAGGGCATGTGCCTTGGTTGCTGGCACATCCCCAGTAGGAGGTGTGCAGGAGGCAGCTGATCGATGTTTCTCTCTCATCAATGTTTCTAACTCTATCCCTCTCCCTTCCTCTCTGTAAAAAAACCAATAAAAAATATTTTTTAAAAATTGTAAAACACTAGATCATTAAGTGATATAGTATGTTTTCATCCCTTGCAGTGGTTCTCAACCTTCCTAACGCCGTGACCCTTTGATATAGATCCTCATGTTGTGACCCAACCATAACAATATTTTCGTTGCTGCTTCCTAACTGTAATGTTGCTACTGTTACGAGTCATAATGTAAATATCTGATATGCAGGATGTATTTAGGTGACCCTTATGAAAGGGTCGTTCGTCCCCCAAAGGGGTCGCGACCCATAGGTTGAGAACCACTGCCTTAGAGAGACTACTGCTCATCAACGAAGCTTCGAATGCCGTGTGCATGTTAGCATGTCTGTCGGTGGATCCCTAACCAGCACAGCCTGTTGATAAGACAAAGCTGAGTCTATCGCTGTTGCGGGAGGGAGAACAGCTCCTCAAAGGGCTGTGGTAGCATCTCCGAGGGGACAGGGCAAAGTCCGAATCGACTGAGTTTGAAGACTGGTGTAAGGCAGGTCTTTCAGCCTGGAGGCCTGAGGACCATCGGACAAGATGGCCGTGTCCTGTGGGGACAGCAAGGCAGGGATTTTGAGACAGAGTTCCAAAGAATGTGGGGGCCTACACTGCTGATGCTTTCAGTTGAACGTTTTGGAAGTTCCTGTAACGAGTGAGCAGATACTGTGCCTGTGAAAGTGCCTCCTGGAATAGGAAAGCAATTCTGATGAAGCGATGGCGTCATATGGTCATGCTAATGCAGACAGTGTGGGGGATGGGGGGGCTGGTTCCTATATCCACGGGGAGAGGTGGTTTCGGTGCTCGCTCATGAAATGTGGGTGACGTGCTTGCGTGAGGGCTGCCGTGTGTCCGTTCCTTCTTCCGTGGGCAGGCTCATCCTGCTGTTCTCCACGGGCGTTCTCTCTCCCAAGGCCAACGCTTCCTTCATGTTGGCTCTTGGCCGGAACGGTCTCTCACGGTCATCCCCAAACTCATTTATTCCCACCTTAGAAGCCACGGCCACCGTTGGTTAGTAACTCTGTGTGTGATACAAATTTCTCCCTGTTGTAAGAGTTCTCTGAACAACAAAACAACAACGAACAGACAAGAGTTCCCTGGACAGAGCTGTTTTATTTTAAGGACATTTCAAGCCACATGAACAATGCTGTGCAAATTCCGGGGGAAACATTGTCTTCTGAAGAGGATAGCAGATGCTCTCATCTCCTTCGCCGCCTCTGCTTCTGTGTCCATCTTGGCTTCAAGACAGGGGGCCGACAGTCCCTGTGCCCCCTCAGCTTTGGCTCCTTCTGCTGTGCTGATCAGATAGCGTCTCCGTTAGTATAAGCTCTGTTCCGTGAGATGACCATTTATTTATTTATTGTAACTTCTCCCCCTCTCCCCTACCTTGATTTCAGAGAAGAAGGGAACGGGAGATGTAGCTAGAAACATCAACGATGAGAGAGCATCATGGGTCGGCTGCCTCCCGCACATCCCCTACTGGGGATCGACCGAGGCCGCAACACGGGCATGTGCCCTGTCCCGGAATCGAACCGTGACCTCCTGGTTCATGGGTCGATGCTCAACCACTGAGCCACACCAGCTGGGCTGAGATGACCATCTATTCAAGACGGGAATAGGGCCACCAGTTTAGAACTCAGGGAAAGGACCTCAATTTAGAACTAGCTTTCAGGTCCCGGGTGGCCCCGGTTGAATTAACTAGATCCGATTTCCTTCCCCCCTTACCTGTTCCCAGCCCTCCTCACTCCCCAAAGGGGAATTGCTTGCTTTAAAAAGCTACTTTGACAAGCTGGTAATTCTCTCCTTGTGGTGCAATCACAAGTGAATGAATGGCTCATTGTTAAGAAGTCATTCCACTGAACAGGGCGACCTCTCCTTCAGACAAGGTTGGGAGTGTTGGGCAAACATTATAAAGAAATCAAGTATTTGTCTCTGTTTCTCGTTATGCGGCCCTGTGCGTGCACTGGTAGGTGGTTCATCTAACCATGTTTTGGGGTGGGGGATTTCATCCATGGTATTTGCCTTTGAGGACAAATGAAGTTAGAGGCGGGTCTGTCGTCAAGTGTATCGGACTTTCCAAAAAGAGTTCAAAGACACCGGAGAAGTTTGAAAATGTGGACATTTTACAAGGAGTGAAAAAAAACTAGCTAGCAGTTTCCTGACTTGCTAAGCGTATGCGCGGGGTTTCAGGTTACCAACGCAATTATACTCTCACTGGATGCCCATATCCTACTGCTCTGCTCATAATTCCTGTTGATTTGTGAGTGAGAAATAAAGGTGTAATTTACTGGCTAAGCCAGTCCTGTAATCAGGGGAACAGAACAGGATCTTCCAGAGAAGCAGTAAGCACTTGTCCTTGACTTTTAACACTCTGGTCAGAGAATGTGAATTGGTGGTGAGTTAGACTTTTTGAAAAAAGTGTCACTCTGGGGGGTCCCTAAACTTTTCACTAACAGATGTTACTTTTTTTGTGTGTGTGTGTGGTAAAATATACATAATATTTTGTGACTGGCTTCTTTCACTTAACATTCTATCTTCAAAGTCCATGTTGAAGTATGTGTCTGAATTTCTTCCCTTTTTAAGGCTGAATGATATTTTATTGTATGTATATACCTCATTTTGTTCATCCAGTCATCTGTTGGTGGACATTTGGGTTGCTTCAATGAACTTTGCTAGCAGTTGTGATAATGAAGAGTTGCATCATTTTCCATCTAAATCTATGATATAGTAGCAAGAGCACATTCTTGCATTTTCCCATAAAGTTTGTATCTTTATGTTTCTACTAGAGGCCTGATGCATGAAATTCGTGCAAGGGGCTGGGCCCTTGCAGCCCCAGCTTCATCTGGAAGGTCATCCGGGAGGATGTCTGGAAGATCGGTTGGCTGTCTGGTCTAATTAGCATATTATGGTTTGTTATTATAGATAGGTCATGCTTTTTCTTCTTTCCTACTTTGAGGAAGACAAAAGGAAGAAGAATGAGAATATTCAGGAATATAGCCTACTATTTAGCTGCATAGTCATACTTCAAGCAATCTAATGATTATCACTTAGCCCTCACTGGTTTGGCTCAGTGGATAGAGTGTTGGCCTGCGGACTGAGGGGTCCCAAGTTTGATTCCGGTCAGGAGCATGTACCTTGGTTGCGGGCACATCCCAAGTAAAGAGTGTGCAGGAGGCAGCTTGATTGATGTTTCTCTCTCATCAGTGTTTCTAACTATCTCTTTCCCTTCTTCTCTGTAAAAAAATCAATAAAAAAATTATCACTTCAATTGTAACTTGCAGTCTTTATAACCTTAAAAAAGTTGTTTACACAAGTATATCAAGTTAAAAATACATGATAAATAATCCCCCCCCCCAATGGGATATGACAAATATCATTTTAAATAATGCAGAGTATCATACTTTTGACCCATAAATCTAGAAGTTTCTTTTCCACAGGATCACGCTGGGGAACAGTGAGAAATGGATAGCTTCTTCATTTCTTCCCAGTGTTATGGCATGTGTGAGCTGGCAATAGCCAGAGCCACATCCACAACTTAGATTTCAAATTTAGTAAGTGCTACGTCATCTTAAGACCCAAGACACATAAAGCGACCACAGATACATTACCCTTCCCCAGCATTTCAGAAGCATCACCAGCATCCCGCCGATATTTATTAATGGCGCCAGGAAAAGCACATGCAGGCATGAGCCCAGAGGTCTGACCATACCCAAGCATCGCCAGGATGACCGTTAGCCGTCAGTGAACCCCGAAGCAAAAGCTGCTCATGGAATCACATAACAATGAATATCTTCCCGGACATCTTCATCGTTTTCAGTTTTTGTCCAAATTAGGGCTTTTTCTTCCTCCTCTGACAGCTTGGGTGCTGCCTTGAATGACCCCATTGCTGTGAGTTCAACCAGGAGACTTTTCTCCGTTCTTTATCATCTTACTTCGTAAAGGAATGATCCATAGGGAAGCAGCAAAACGTTCAAGGAAGCCAGAAGAATTTGGAACTGTTTTATCTCCATCTTCAGGGAAAATTCACTCCCTTCTTAAAAAAAAAACACACACACAACACAATTTAAAAAAAAATTCATTTCAGAGAGGAAGGAAGAGGGAGAGGGAGACAAAAACATCCATGAGGAGAGAGAATCATGGATCAGCTGCCTCATGCGCACCCCACACTGGGGATAGAGCCCGCAACCTGGGCCTGTGCTCTGATCAGAAATTGAACCGTGACCTCCTGGTTCATAGGTGGACGCTCAACCACTGAGCCATGCCGGCCATGGTCACTCCCTTCTTTTGAGAAGCCCATCTTCCCTCCCTCTGGAGTAAACTGTCAATTAAAGTCCTTCACCCCCGGCCAGTGTTTGAGTCAAGTCAGGGGACCCAAGTGCCCACAGAGCGTCTGTCTTCCCCACCTACAGTTTATTAAGACAGAGCGTATCCCTCTCTGGTGGCCAAGTGCAGAGGTGAGCCAGGAGCCGCTGGCAGCTGTGCTTACGGTTTTGTAAAGAAGCCAATCAGAGAAAACGAAGCTAAATACACTCAGAGGTAAACATGCAGGACAGGGAAAGTGCCTTAACCATTTGAGATGCCGGTCAACCCTGTCTTTCCTGAGATGTCACTACAGGAGAAATCATTCCCTTCGTTCAGCTGGCTTTCTGTCCGCTACAGCCTTTAAAGAATAAAAAGGGTAATGAATAGAGTTCTCTTGTCCTCTGGCAAGGACCACAAGACAATCAACCTTTCTGGGGCAGCAGAAGGTGGTTTGGGACCCTAATGAAAATAAGAATTGAGGGCTCCTCCAGTGAGGGCATATACATCTACTAGAGGCCCAGTGCATGAAATTCATGCACAGGTAGGGTCCCTCGGCCTGGCAGATGATCAGGGCCTATCTGATCGCTCCATCCCATTCCCCCCCTCCCCGCCTCCCTGACTCCCTGCCTCCTCCTTCTCTCTCTCCCTCAGCGCCATTGGTCACCCGCCATGTTCCACGCCACCCCTTGGTGGTCATCAAACTCCCAGTCTCCTGGTCGAACTCCTGAGGGGACACTTTGCATATTAACCATATATATATTGATATGCAATCTAGTTGTTTTCTAGGACCCCTTCAACACCACTGCGCTCTGATATCTGTAAAGGGCTTCCCTACCCTCTTCCATTTCCTCTGATTTTCCCTTCTTCCTGATCCAGATGCCCACTTCCATTCAGACCTGCGTGTCTTGAGCTGCAAGTTTCCTTCTTGCCACCTTCTCAGATTGCTGAGCAGCAAGCAAGGGCAGGCCAAATGCACAAGCCTGCACTAAGTCTCTGCTTGAGTCACATTTGCTATTATCTCATTGGCTAAAACGAGCCCCACGACCAAGCTCTGTGTGGGAGAATCCAACTCTCAAGGCATGGATGTTGAAAGGACATTTATTATGGCCATTTTTTTGTAAAACATCTGGGGTATAAGATTGGCCCATGACTTGCTCCTGGTCAATGAGGGCACCTCTTCATCAATCTGGCCATAGTGATTGGTTCAGGGTGGTCATGTGACTCAAGCTGGTCCTAGGACTGTCCAGCGTTGGGATCACACACAGTCCTTGTAGCATGTGAAATTGGAACTCCGTATAGTAGGAGAGAATTTGTCAACATACGTTAAGTCCAATACAAAGGCAAAGATAAGGAGAGCTATGAGCTGGAGATGGTGACGTTGTCTGAACAACCCCCGGATCTAGCTAGCCCTGAAGATCATCCTTTCAATAAGCCCCCACACACTTTTTTATTTTTTGCTTCAGCTACTTTAAATTGGGTTTCCATCATTTGCAAATGGAAGTCAGAATCTTAACAAAAAAGACCTGCGTAGAAGGTCCTTTCCTTTGATAGGTTGATGGTAACGGTGGGAGTTGTAGGTTAGAGTTAGGATCAGGGTTCCTTGTTACTATACTCTACTAGTATCCTCTCTAGAAATCCCATTATCAGGAGAGGATTAACTGTATTCTGTGGATTGATGCCAAACGAGCAACAGATAGCTAAGAGATCAGACTGCCCCTCTTCAATAACATTTATGCATGTATGCTTACCACCTAGACGGCTTGAACTCTCCCTTCCTTACTGGCATCCACCATCCAGACTTAGAAAAGAGTTATTCTGGAACGCACCTATTGAGTCAACCTTGACATAAACTATGGACTTAACTAGTTACATTAACTCTCAAAATTAAACAGACTGCCCTGTGCTGGGGATACCGAAAGAATATGAAGAACCACAGACCAGCATTCTTACAAATTGTTCCTTAACTTAATTTGGGCATCCTTCAGTAGGAAAGGAATGCCAAATCCAACTTGATATTCAACAGAGCTCTGAAGATATAAATAATTCAAATAAAGCAAATCAGTATCGCCATCTTATTAGTAACAGGAGAGAAAAGAAAGGATAAGAAGGAAAAAGACCAGACTGAAGTTTTGAAAGGAAATGTCAATCCCCAGTGAGAGACACTGAGTAAAATCAAGTACAATGAGATGCTGAGTGTAGGCAACGTTATAAAAGACACACACACACACACACACACACACACAACAGGAAGTATTTAAAGAAAAATCAATTATCAGATACTTGACATATAAAATGCCACCTGAGGTTCCCTTGATTGGGTCACTCCGGGCCCTGCCTGGAGTTCGAGGATGCTGACGCTTGTTACATACCTAGTTTACAAGGAGTTTAGTTGATGGGGGCTGTTTGTAATGTCAGAGACATTTTTGAAGAAATGTTACAGATCATCCTATCCTATATAATAAAAGCCTAATATGCAAATCAACCAAACGGCAGAACGACCAGTCAAAGTATTTGCCTACAACCCTCTGAACCAGCGATTTTCTATCAGTGTGCTGAAAGAATTTTTAAAACATGCAATATCTGACTATTTAGTCAGGAGCACTGACCTCTTTTCCCTTAGATTGTTAAATAAAAAAATGACAACAGGCAACACAACAAAAAATAAATAAAATAAATAAAAAAATTAAATGCCACCTGAGTTATACAAGAAAGTCTGGATGAGAAGCTAAGATAAGATGGCTTTATTCAGGTCTTTCCCTGAAATATTATAGTTATATGCATTGGTGAGAAAAATTTCAATGAGTACTTAAATCCTAAAATAATCTTTCATGATCACATACATCAAAAAATAGATGACTCTTTTCCAAAGACTTTGGTAAGTTTCATCCTAGACTAAGACTTCATTAAAAACATTTTAGCCCTGACCGGTTTGGCTCAGTGGATAGAGCGTCGGCCTAGGGACTGAAGGGTCCCAGGTTCGATTCCGGTCAAGGGCATGTGCCTTGGTTGCGGGCACATCCCCAGTGGGAGGTGTGCAGGAGGCAGCTGATCGATATTTCTCTCTCATCAATGTTTCTAACTCTCTATCCCTCTCTCTTCCTCTCTGTAAAAAAAAAAAAATCAATAAAATATATTTTTAAAACAAAAAAATATTTTAAAAATCTATTTATTGATTTTAGAGAGAGAGGGAGGGAGGGAAAAAATGAGAGAGAGAGAGAGAGAGAGAGAGAGAGGAACATCAACTTATTGTTCCACCTATTATGCTTTCATTGGTTGAGTCTTATATATGCCCTGATAGGAGATCAAATCAGCAATCCTATTTGTCACAGGTCAGAGCCCTACCAAACTGAGCTGCCTGGCCAGAGCCCTGGACTAAGACTTTTATGCCCAGTGGTTTTGCAAACAACCAAAGCTCAAGATAACACTGGAGTCACCTGGGGGGAGGGGAGGGGAGGGCATTCTCTATCTAGTTTCTCTGATACTCACTAGAATGCTAAGAAAGGAATGTAACGCGTCTCTAGAACACCTGCTAAAAACAGACTTTAAGTCACTTATTGAGTCCCCACACTGCACAGGGGACGTTGGCCCTGGAGACACACATCTCTGCTGAGGGTTTATTTATACAGCTCTCGCTGGGGCCACCGGCGCAGAATCTGGGGTTC
Source organism: Murina feae (assembly GCA_004026665.1). Lineage (NCBI taxonomy): Eukaryota > Metazoa > Chordata > Mammalia > Chiroptera > Vespertilionidae > Murina > Murina feae. Next base: position 4,854 of record PVJC01031922.1, on the reverse strand, counting down.
AGTGATTGGAGAGCTTTCTGTTTATTTTGTTCCTAACTATGCTAGTTCCATTTCCCAAGTGGACATTGAGTCTTTTTTTCTTTTCTTTTCTTTTCTTTTCTTTTCTTTTCTTTTCTTTTCTTTTCTTTTCTTTTCTTTTCTTTTCTTTTCTTTTCTTTTCTTTCTTTCTTTCTTTTTAATCAGAGGAAGTAAAGTGAAATAAAAGAGGCCACCTGGAGCGGAGGGTGAGTGTGACTTGTGGAACTGGTCTTGCTGCTTTCCCTGTTTATTAGCTGTGTAGCTCTGAGCAAGTGTCTTAACCTTTCTGTGCCTCACCTTCATGAGCTCCATGGACAGCAAGGGTGACCACGACGGTACCCACTTCTAGGAACGTGGTGAGGATGAACGGAGTTAATGTATGTAAATGCTGAGCAGGTATCATTATTGGCCGGCTGGTCAGCTACATTCGTCTCTTACATCCCTGTAACTCAACGGACACTACTTTTCTCAAATGCCAAACCTGTGTGTGTTGGTTTCCATGGAAGGAGGTCTGAGTACTCTACAGAGAGGAGTTGGGAATGAGACTCAATTCTGCCCTTAATTGCCTTAACTTTCGATTTTCATTTCAATTCATTTATGACTAATTAGCATACTTAGCCACTCACTATCCTCATTTTCACTTCGCCATAAATTGGTATGAAGGATAAATGAGTCAAGGTTATTACAATGTTTGGAGGCTGAATGAAAGTATTCTGATCTGTAACACATAAGGAGATTAATTTTTTTCTGGTAACCTCTCCTTTCCCTTCAACTTTACTAAGACTTGACTAGAGATTGAATTTTGACATTAAACCCAGAGAATGAAGATTCAAAGGTACTTTGTCAAATGAGAAGTTGGTGGTGTCACACGCTTAGCAAGAGTTTCAAAGAGAAAGGTGATTGGGATTTTTGTTGAGCTTTGAAATTTACAAAAGGTACAGTGCTGAGCAGTACGAATTAATTTTAGACAGCTTGTTCAGGGTACATCCTAGTGATAAATCTTTCTTCTCTGCTGTGATTACCTAGAAAAAAATTACCTTTAAAAATATTTTTATTGATTTCAGAGGGGAAGAGAGAGAGAGAAACATTAACGATGAAAGAGAATCATTGATTGGCTGCCTCCTGCAGACCCCACCCTGGGGATCAAGCCAGCAGCCAGGGCCTATGCCCTGAATTGAACCATGACCTTCTGGTTCATAGGTCAACATTCAACCACTGAGCCACACAGACTGGGTGGAAACATTATCTTTAATGAAAAATTAACTTTTCTCCTGATCTCCCTTGAGGAAATACTCCAAGGTCAGCTATCACCTGATCATAATATCCATAAGGTAATTGACTGGTATTCTCAGTAAATGGGACAAGAAAAATCAATTCAATGCAAGAAAGAAGGCAACCACCAATTTTGCTTCCCAGGCTACCAGCTAGATTTTATAAGAGATAAGAGTTCAGAATCAGATTATGGCAATTTTCTTTGCAATCTAATTTCTAAAGCAGCAGGATTTGGTTGTTTCTGGAAATGAAGCCCACCTGTCACATTCTTCATGTTCTTTATATGGCAGCGCTAGCTGAATCTTGTGGAAATAGAGCATTGCATTTTAGAGAACATAGCCTCTATCAATTCATGCTACTCCAATCCTGGGCAGGCTTTAGGGATCTTCTGCAATATTTAAGCAGAGTAGCACAAAGAAAAGGGACTCTGGGGAAGAGGAAATGAAATTAACTGGATAAATCCTACTTTGGAAGGGAGAAAAATGACAAATGAAAGAAAAATGCAAATGGCAGAGAAGCAAATAGTTTCCGCTCTTGTCTCTATCTCCTCATAATATTCTAGGATGGAGATTGTAGACGGGCAGGTAAGGCTGGGCGATGAAGAATAAAAATATATTGAATCCTACTGGAATATCATGTTAGCATTTTTTTTTTCCCATTCTTGAGACAAACAAAATTATACTCATGGCCAAACAAAGAAAACAGAATCCGGTTACACGTAAGTAGGAAAAATACAGTCACATTTACTCCAAAATACCTTTTCTCTCCCTCACCCATCCTTAGGCAACACCTACTTTTTCAAGGGGGAACCCTTTTCCGGGGTGATGGGAGACTGTCTACATCTACAATCCTTTGCAATGATTTTCTGACTGCTGAGTACCATTAGTCATACATCCTCCTCATGCCCATAAATGGAGGCCGAGCCAGCACTGATGCTCTCGGACGAATTTAAACAAGGCATGTTCTGAGAGAACCCTCTGAGGCAGACCGACAGCACTCCTGAAGCAAAACCCTTTTCAACACAAGCGTGTTTTGTTTCATCCAACGCCGGGGTGTTGTTCTATGGGGGAAAATTGAGGTCCATATACTTAGGTGTTAAGAAGAGAGTCTCTTTCTTTCTTTACATTTCTAAAAATTGATTTCAGAGAGGAAGGGAGAGGGAGAGAGAGAGAGAGAGAGAAACATCAATGATGAGAGAGAATCATGGATCAGCTGCCTCCTGCACACCCCACACTGGGGATCGAACTCACAACCCAGGCATGTGCCCCGACTGAGAATGGAACCGTGACCTCCTGGTTCATAGGTCAACGCTCAACCACTGAGCCACACTGACCTGGGTGAGAGTCTGTTTCTTTTGATGAATAGTTTCCCTTTCATCTTAGATTAGAGCAGTCATTCATTCACTCACTTATTGATTTATTCCTCCCCCTTTCACACATCTGGGTGCCTACCGGTGGGCTTCAGACTGGGCACCTCTTATGAGAGGAAAATTCAAATGATTTTCAGCAAGCCAACACCATCTCAGCTCATTCGGAAACAGCGTTTATGAGAAGAGAATCAGCTTCAATTTTTTTACTGCCTTAATCCACTCTCACTTATGCCACAGGAAGGTCGTACGAGGTGGTAGAAAGAGCAACGGACCAATAATTGGGAATTCTGGTTCAAGTTCCAGTTCTACCACAGAGGCACTGCGTGACTGTGGGTAATTAACTCAACCTCCCTGGGCCCCACTTTCTTCTCCCGAACAATGGGGGGGCTGGACTTCAGAGTCCTTCCATCTCCAGAATTCTTTGATTCTATGTGGGTAACACACTCCACAACCTTTTCTTCGTGACCGGAACAAGCCTGCCATTTCTTCCCTCCAGCTCCCCTCTTGACCGCCTTGATTGTTTAACCAAATATGAACGAGAAGCAGCACCATTTTTGTCATGGGCACACACATCGCCCTTCCCCAGAAGGCACATTGGAGGTCAGGGCAACCGTGGCCATATCTCAATCCAAGGGCAACGGTATGACCAACTTGTGAGCTGGCCGGCAGCCATCCAGGAGGATGGAAATGGCTGGAGGCAGCCAACATTCTTGGCCGGTACATTTTTTAATAAACATGGGAAAGAAGAACGGCATTTTCCACGTGGACGGCTTAATGTGGTACCCGTAACCCTGGAACATGTGCTGTGAGGGTAAAGATGATGCGATATATCACTTATTTAGCCCAGGATGGATTAACTTTTGCAAATGAGAAGTAGGTTATGGAGTCATCTGTTAGGAATTTTTATCCTCTTGTCTCTGGCAGGAGATGGTTGGAGTCATTACAGCTCAATCTCCACCCCTTTTGGCCCCTTCTAAGACTTTTCCCTGAAACATAAGCTTTGCTGGATTCACTGTATTGCTATGAATGGGACTAAGGCAAACTGGTGAGAATTCTTTGTGGTCGGCTATGTCTTTTCCAAGATGGTTCCATATGTCTTCTTATTACTTTTCCAAGAAAATAAAATAAAATAAAAAAGCCTTCCGTAGCACATGTTCTTTGGTTCATGTGGAAAAGATCTGAGGTCCATGCGTTTTAATTATAGTGTTTATTCAAAGACAATGAACCTTATACTAGTTACTAGATGACCGATGCACGAAATTCATGCAAGAGTAGGCCTCCCTTCCCCAAGCTGCTGGCACTGGTTTCCCTCTGACACCCCGGGACCTGGGCTTCCCTGCCCCGGCTTAGTCTGGAAGGGCTTCTGGTCTAATTAGCATATTATGCTTTTATTGTTACAGATTATTTTTCCTCCCGCCTTGCACTAACGCACCCAGTTCTTGACACTATTTCCCTGTCTCTACTTGTAAGAGCGCAACAAGGGCATTTGCTTGGCAGGGGTGTTTTCTCCCTAGCCTCGGAGATCCTGGAATAAGAAACACTTGATGATGGGGAGCGGTAATTAGCCACGTGGGTGGAAATTAGCGTTCTTTAAGTACACCCCGTGGAAGCAGAGGCCACCCTGGTTCAGAGCCATCGCTCCGGGTCACGGCTTCTATGGGGCTGTGGGCTGGAGGCTGCGGGTTGGTTCCAAAAAGAAAACACGTAAGTCACCATCGAGTCTGAAAGGAGGAAGAGCTTTTTATAGTTAAAACTGGGCCACACGGTTCTATTATAGACAAGACAGGCACTGACCACGTCTGACTCTGCAGCTTGCTCATCTTCCTTTCGCAGGTATGCATGACCTCATGTGTCATAACTATAATGTGACCAGTCCCTCCAGCTCAAAATCAAACACCCAAACGTGTGCGTGGATCTCCCCGAGTCCTGGTAGCTCCTCCATTTTGCATGAGATCCTCCAGGAATGGGAACCCAGCCACAGCCCTTTTCCATCCTAAGTCTTTTATTTTTTAAATAGAAAACGCAGTCCCTTCTTTTCTCAGGATCCGAGAGAGGCCTGCAGTCCGTCCGTCCGTCCGTCCAGTGGGGCATTTTTATTTGATTATTGGATTTGCTTTTGGGTATTGGAAACCTCCCCCAATGGTGCCTTCTGGCTCCCTAGACCCCCCCCCCCCCCCCCCCCCCCCCCCCCCCCT
>PVJC01031921.1:0-20111 GCA_004026665.1 Murina feae | reverse complement strand
CCATTTTCTATCTCAATATTTTGCTAACAGAGTCCAATAAGTAACTGGTGAATAATGAATAAAGAAACATAAATAAACAAGTACTCAGTTTAATAGAAAGCTTCATTTGAGCCATTATTTTTAGTCATTATTGTAAGAGTTAATAAAAGTACTCAGTTCAAGAGCATTATTCATGTAATTACTGCAAATAGAATCAGCATAGAGAGAAATTAATTGTGACTTCTAATTTCTTGTCATAAATATTCAGTGACATTTGGTAAGATTGCAAGTGATTTTTAGTTTCCTTAAGAGTTTATATATTAAATCAAACTTTATAATTATAATAAAATAAATATGCAGTAAGTTATCACAGGGATTGTTATAGCATAAAAGGCAAGGAAATAAAAAATATTTTCTAGATTTCCTTAATTTTTTCAGTACTTCAACATAATAATCATCATTCAAATTAAGGATCTAAACTCTTTTCAGTTGATGAATGAGGTAATTTTTCTCACATCAAACCCGAGAAAGAACAAATGTTGCTTGGATGATATAATATAAATTTGTACAGTTAAGCAGTAGTTCATTAATGATAAAATACTATTGATCAAAGTAAAAATTTCAGTGAAGTGTTTTCTTTGGCTAGTTTCTGAAAATTTCCCTTCAAATCAAAGAAACAGATTAGCTCAATTCATCTCTGAACTCTCCCACCATTTTCACAAAATTGAATTTGAATTAATGCCAATGAGCTTCTTAAGCACTCTCATGTTATCCCATGTGGGAAACATGAACTCAGAGGCAAAGAGAAATTGAGTCCATTGTTCAAAGTTACTACAAAGTCAACGTTGCTTCTTTCACAAAGTACAGATTCCTGTGTTTTACATAGATGTGGGAAGCTGAGAAATTAGCAAGATATTGAGAACATTATTAGAGCCACAATCTTGCTATTACTAAAGTCATTTTAATATTACGTCTTGAAAATTATGCTTCCTGTTCCTTATTCTTGTAGGGAAAGTTAGAGCAGTAACAATGATACTGAAAGAGGGCCAAGAAAGAAACAGTTGTAGTAGAATAATTGCTTATACTAGGAAAACCAGTGAGCAAGGGTGCAGAGGCAGAGTATAACAGGCAAGATAAACCTAGAATTATCACACAATCAGATAATGATGAGCCATCATTTCCAGTGGTACAAACAAAACATTCTCAGCTTTGCAGAATCAGAGAGGTTAATGGAATAAGATAGTTATTACACGGAGCAAAGATACTGCAACGTGAAAGTAAAACAATGTCCAGTATACCGTGAAATTCCTGGACAGAAACAATGCGAAAGACAGCAGAAGTTACACGTTTCTATCATCTTGGAGTTCTTAAAGAGAGGGTGAACGCTGTCTGTGCTTATCCTAGGAATAAGCAAAATTTCATTCACATGCTGCTGGCCCTAAGCAAAGCCAGGGTAACTGAGTTCTAAATAATAAAAACGAAAACAAAGTGAAAAGATAAGTTATGATGGATCCTTAGAGGAAAACTAAAATCTGAGTTTAGGCTCAGTTCTGAACAAAAAAGAAGAGTTGCCCAGTCAGTGTAGCTCAGTGGTTGAGCATCGACCAGTGAACCAGGAGGTTAAGGTTTGATTCCCAGTCAGGGCACATTGCCAGTGTTGTGGGCTTGATCCCAGTAGGGGACATATAAGAAACAGCCTATCCATGATTCTCATCATTGATGTTTTTTTCAATCTCTGCCTCTTCCTTCCTCCCTCTAAAATCAATTAAAATATATATTTTAAAAAGCAGACTTGCCAAAGTTAGATTCTTTTAGATTATGTATTTGGATGGGCATAAACAAAGTGCTTTCTGACAAGTTTAACTGTTCTTATGGAGCCAGCGTTCAAAAAGCACAACTAAAGAAAGGAAAGAGAATATAATTCAAGCTTTTGAAAAGAGAACTCAGTCGCTGAAGGGAAAGGTTTTATAGGACCTTTTCACAGATAATAAAACTGCATGAAAATTTTTTGTGAGGTATACTTGAATGGCAAGCTGCCAGGAAGGGAAAACACAATGATGGTGATAGATACAGAAGCTTCTAGGTATTAAGTTGCAGGTAAAGGAGAGTATAATGTTTCCCTTTTGCTGGGTTGCTTCTAGGATATGAAAATTTCTGTCAAAGGATTTACTTCAGGCTAAATTTATAAACCATTTGCATACAACATGCAACTTTGATACAAAAGGACATGCGGTGACTATTTCTTAGGTGGATTATGCCAAAGTGTGTCAAAAAACATACAACACTAACAAATACAATTTTTCAAACTATTTTTGTGCTTCAGGCAGTGTGCTAGAATTATCAATGTCCTGCAGAGGAATGTGCTCAATAAGATGTACTAAAAATACCCCCTTTTTTGTTCATCCAAAAATAGAAACAAGGAAGGAGTCCTATTCTGTTCTAATTTTAAATCTCTCCACTGCAGGGATTGAAATTAGATCAAAGGTATTAAAATATAATCACTAAATTTGCATTATTTTTTCAAATCTTATAAATAAGCTATGAAAAGGGAAGTGCATTAGAAAAAGGTTTTTATGTTAATACATATGAATAATGAGGCATTTAAAAGTATAATCACATCAATTTGATATCACAGGTTTCCAAGAGCTGGTTTCCTGACACCTCTGACTATTTCCATCCTTTGGTTGAAACGTTATAATATGGATAATTCCAAATGTGCCTAATTTTCAATAAAAAAAAGTGTCCTGTTTTTTTGCAAGTTACATATTTTTATCTATGGCCACTTTTTCCCTGTGAGTACTTTCCTCGGTTGGCCTCTACGCTTTGTTCATAGATTTTTTCTTTGTTCCCTCTACCTAGATCCATAGTCGTGCCACCTGTGGAACTGTCCTTGTAACAAATTATAAAGTCAGAAAATAAAGGCAGAGTAGAAAGTATTATTAACAATGACAGCTAATATGCCTTGAATGCTTCCTATTGCCGAGAACTTGATGATTTTGTTTCAAACTTTACTATAGTGTTCTTTTCATTTTACAGATTAGAAAGCAGATTTTAAAAGGTGAGGCAGCTTTTGAAAATAAACCCTATTGATAAGTGATGAAGCCAGGATTCAAGCCAGGTCCATCTGAAGCTGGGGACTGAGTTCTCAACCAGAACAGAACAGGGAAGAAATAGATCTGAGGAGAGAGTGGCTATTTTCAGGCTGGTATTTTGCAATTTGAAACTGGATAAAGACTTTCTCAAATATTGGAGGCACATTTGGCCACCACAGAACAAACAAAACACACACACACACACACACACACACACACACACACACACAAAACCCTCAAATACCTCCAGAGATATTTGTATTGAGCCTATTTCTACTTAAAAAAATGAAATAATTTTATCTTATGCTAAATTAATTTTAGGGATCTATTTGCTGGTATGGTAAGACCTTTCTTTTATTTGGGAGTCATGTATATAAAGCTAGTGTAGCCACCTGGAATTTTCTAAATTCCCCAAGGGAGGAACTAAGTGTGTTGAACATTCTTGCAAGTCTGTGAGGAGGAGGGGTGGAAGGACTAGGGGAGGATCAATAAATGAGAAGACAGTGAGAGATAGACAGATCACAATATATGCTTTCCACCCTCTTTTCTATTTTAAATGGGAACTTTCCCAGTTCTAGACCTCCAAGGAGACACTAAATTTCTGATTTCCCAGGTCCCAGAAATACCCACAAAGATATGTTGAATATATACTTGAAATATATACAATTTCTATTTGTCAACTATATCTCAAGACAGCTGGAAAACAAAATATTGTGGATCAAAAATAAGATCTGTTTGGGAGTGTTGTTACAAATCAATCTCACATAGTATTAAAAGCCCAAAGAGTGAAGCTTAAAACTGAAGTGAAGATAAGGGGAAAAAAATTCTTCAAGTAATCTAAGAAATTCTCAATTCTATTAATTTATAAAACATAGTTTTAAAAACATACATTTAGAAATTGATGATGCCCATATTTCTCAAAATTTCATACTCTTCCTGTTGAATTACCTCCACATTTCTATGCTTTTATCCCAAACCAGTATCATAAAATTCAGAGCCTTATGCCCTATACCTAATACAGGTCTCCACTTAGATAATCTGCTATTACCTTAATATCACATATTTAATCTGAATGCTTCCTCTTCCCTTAGACTTATTTTTTCTAAACATTCAATATCAATCCTACACTCTAAGTATTTCCTGGAGGTAGACCCAGAGACTTCATAGATGTCTAGAAATTATCTTATTTCTCGCAGCTACCATGAGCATATGTCATCGTTCTACCTGGGAGTTGATTATAATGCTTATTGGAGAATTGTGGTTGCCCGTGCCCACCATTAAATTAGCAATCTAGTTTGTATTATTCTTTCTCCAGTGTTACCAAATGTTTCAGTTCTCCTGGCATAAATAGTATCATATACTGGTGAGGTGTGGGGAGATAAGTCTTTCTTTTCCAACCTGAGCCTTACTGGGCCTCCGGAGTCCATGATGTAACTCTTTTTATGGTCAAAGCTTATGGATTCTTTGGGTTCTTTGCCCATGCTTTTTTCTAAGACACTCAAAATGATTCCAAGTGACAATTTTCTGGGCAAAGGTCATTTATTCTTCTCTATTCTGTTATTCACGATCTCTTATCTCCTACCTCAGTAAAGCAATCTCTAGTTTTCCCACCCACTAAGTTAATTTCTGTGTGTATGAAAGGAAGCAAACACTTAATGGAGGTTGTAGAGGGGAAAAAGTACGAGTTAGGGGGAGGCATTTATCTTTATGCTGATCACATTACCAGCCTTTATAAATGTCAACACCATCATCTCAGTTACATAAAAGGATAAACTGGTAATCATTCTAGATTCCTCACTTCAAAATGCCAACATTTTGATTACTCATTGAATCTATTAAATCAACCTATTAAATATTTTTCAAGTCTGCCCCTTCTTTCTCAGGACTTAATTTCTTACTTAGGTTACTCTCCTTAGCTTTTAAGCAATTCCATATGTTCAGTCCTTTTGTGTCCACCTGGAATTTATCCTACCACAATCTGCCAAAATGGTCTTTATTAATAAACATCTTAGATCATGTTTTTGCCATTTACCAGATTTCCCTTAACTGTTTCCTATTTGTCTTCAAATACTAAGCCCTCCTATTTAATATGATATTATTTAACAGCTATGTAAGTCAGGATCTGAAAAAGTAAAGGTGACATAATTACAAGCTCCAGTGAACACTGAACAGCAGGCCTTGAAGTTTCTGGAGATGAAGGTCTTTGAAAATATAGTACATTATGGCAAGGTCACAGGTTTTCTTGGTGTAGACAGCACACTATCCTAGTTGTCACTACAGGTCACTTGGTTTATTTCTAGAAGTTTGTGACTTGCAAGATGTGCATTTTTTCTACAGTCATTGTCAGCACTCCAGCTTATAAACATCAACATCCTGTTTTACCACTGTATGAAAGCTAATTACTACAGAAACTAAGCTACAGACCTTTGCATCTTTCCTGCAGCATCAGCATTGGTTTGAAAGATGTTTCGTCTTACTGTGGTGCTGGTTTGCTTTGTTAGTTACTAAAGTTTTATCTCATTTGACTCTATAATTGGAGTATTCTTGACATTCACTTGTACACCTCTTATGTAAATGATTTTTTTTCAGGATCCTCTTGTATTCTTTTTCTTTTTGAAGCATGTACCTCTCACAGTCCCTTGTGTCTCTCTTCCATGGTATGAAATACACTCATTGCTCTCTGTTTATATAAGCTATTACCTTATTCACTCATGTGAATGTACTTATATCTTTAACTTAGAAATACGGATAATAATACCTTTCATTTTCTAGGTGAATGATTGAATATGCAAAGTGCTTAAGTAGACAATAAACACCATAGCAAGGTAGAAATGTTCATGTCATAGACATCAGGCTAGAGTAGGCATTATACTAGTTTGATTCCTTTGGATCTTTGCTAGTTGAAATTGATCAGACTCTTTGCCAGTAAAATTGATCAGTAGCTCTTAATATTGAACTTTTAACTCCACAAAAAAAAACAAAATAAAACAAAAAACAACACTAAGTCTAATGAGCAGGCATGATGAAAATCTTCATTATAGATTCATAGCTCCTTTCATACTTCAGGACATTAGTTCACATATCTGAGGCCTTGAATGAAGGAGAGTTCGGGTACACATGAGAAAGAACTGGAGATCAGGGGATAAAACAAATTTGGGTCCACGTCTGTCTCAAAGTCTAGTGAGGATAGTGTTTCTATGAACAGAAACTATGTTCCTGAGTGTATAGTTGGCTTACGTATATTTTTAGCATAGGCAGAATCCTAACATTGATTTTCTTTTCTACTCCTCACCCTAGGATATGTTTTTTATTGAATTTTAGAGAAAGAACACACACACACACACACAGAGAGAGAGAGAGAGAGAGAGAGAGAGAGAGAGATGAGAAACATTGATCTGTTGCCTTCTGTTGCCTGACCAGGGATCAAACCCACAATCTTTTGGTGTATTGGATGACACTCAACCAACTAAGACAGATATTCAGGGCCTAACACTGTTTTTCTTGTTAACTTAGTGAGGCTGACTATAGTAGTTTGAGCCAAGAAGAAGCCCTTGAAGCTTTTTCTCCCTATAGAAAAAGTAACTCAAGCGCAATCTCCAGGGCCATTGGAGAGTGTATTATCAGAGACTGAAAGCTGCAAGGGTATTGACCTCTATCACATCCTCATGTAAATTACCTGCTTACAGACATAGGACAAGTGGAACCTAGAGATTAAAACATGGGTCATAGGAAAGTGACCAGGTGGTAACACCGGGTAACACTGTTTTTTTACAGACATGATCTTTAAACTGGTAATCATATCTAATACGTATATGGCTATAGATATGATGAATGCATTTTTTCTGTGTGCTGCTACTCTGTGCATAATAGAATCTGCTTGTTTGCCATTGACAGGGAAGCAGTATAATTTTACCATTTTTTTTCTTCTCAGAAATAACAGCATCTAACTCTCTGGTGTCATAATTTAGTCTGGAGAAACTCCAGTGATCTCTTACCATCTCAGGACACTTTATGCTTGTGCAATAAATTGATGGCATTATAAAGTTTCGAAGTGGTGAGCAGGGCATAGCATGCTCATTTATGTCTTGCGCATGCCACTGGGTGGGGAAGATAGGCAATGCTTTTGCTAGCAAGCTTTATCATGGAAAACATAATGTGCTTTGTTGTGATGTACTTGTTTTTCCATCCATGGTGGCAGAAAGGCTTTGATGGATTATATGGATAGTGATAGGCATAGCAAAGGCACCCCTTTTGCTTTGACTATGGCTAAAACAGAATGTACTTGGGGCCAATATTTTAAGAGTTAGCTTCCTGATTTCTTTGATTATGGAGGGTATGGTGGCCTGGTTTATACCAGAAGTTTAAGCAGAGATTTCCTCTGTCCTGAACGTCCTGATCATGGAGAAATTGCTGCTTGTGAGTCAGTTTTGTGGATTGTTCTAGGAATCATTTCCAGAAGGCTAGTTTGGATCCTACTTTTTTTGTACATTAGAATTGCTTAGCAAAAATCCAGTTTTCAATGCTACATTCCTTTCACTTTAACCAACAAACCTGGCCCTTGTCAGCTGCCATTACAGCTTAACCCATACAAGATATGGGCATTTAAGATATTAACCTATGTTGGGACTAAGCTTCAGTCTGGAATTGCATTTTGGTTGTCTTTAAAATTTCCTTTTAAATCTCCTTTAGCTCTAATTGGTATTTCCTTCCCATTTCCAGCTTTCCAAAGGCACTACATATGATTAACACTAGGCAATTGATTTATCCCCAGAACATGGGTAAAGATTCATGGAAACATATGGTGTAGGTGAGACTTATCTCCAAATCTAAGTCTTTTTTATTATGCTTTATATGGTTCTATGATATAAAAAATATATCAATGGTCATCATATATACACATAAATATAAATAACTGGACAAATGATCATAGTCAAATATTTGAGCACCTACAGGCAAATGACTCTTTTAGAGAATGGTGACCCTACCCATTAGTAATCATAATTTAACCAATGTCCTCTGAACGTAAACAATCCTATTAGTCATTCCCATTTCCTGGACAATGGTTTAGAAAGAGAAACAGAAGGTACCTAAAACTTTCTTTCAATATAATATGAAATAGTTACATATACAATATGATGTCTTTAATAAAGTATAGGAATCCATTTTTTAAAACTGCAGCAAATTGGGGAGGGTAATATCAGGGGCAGAATTTATAAGTGAATTTGAAGTTACTTTAATTGTTGCTTTGATTTATTATTGTACAACTAGGAGCCCAGTGCACAATATATTGTGCACTGGGGGTTCCCTCAGCCCGGCCTGAACCTGCCCATCGTGCCCTGCCCACCCTCACACACCCCGGCCCGTCACCTGCCCCGTACGCCCCACTCACCCTGCTGCCTGCACTGCACCTGCCTCCGTAGTTCTGCTGCTGGCCTCCATCTCGGCTGAGTTAATTTGCATATAGCCACTCTGATTGGCTGGTGGGCATGGCTTAGGTGTCTCATAGAAATGGTCAGTTTCAATATTACACTTTTATTAGAGTAGACTAGGGACCCGGTGCATGAAATTCATGCACGGGTGGGTGGGAGGAGGGTAGGGGTCTCTCAGCCCAGGCTGCCCCCTCTCACAGTCTGGAAACCCTCAGTGGATGTCCTATGATGGCCCCAGTCTGCCAGGAGCCTTTTGTGTGTGTGTGTGTGTGTGTGTGTGTGTGTCGCCACTGGGACCTGCCCCCAGCCGCATCTGAGGCTCGAAGCAGTCCTCCTGTGTGCCTGCTGGGGGCCTGCCCCCAGGCACACCATCAAGGCTTAGAGCAGGCACCCCCTCTGTGTTGATCTCTCAGACTCTTGCCCTCCCCTGCATGTTGTTCTCTTTTTTTGAGCTGTGGCCAGGGCTGGGTGTTGCCTGCCTCCCAAGCTTGCCTACTGCCCATCTTCCTCCAGCCACCAGAAAGCAGGGAAAACTCCGCCTCATGGTCAAGCCAGCCTTTTCCTGCTCCCTGATATCCAGAAGGGACCTGGGGAGTGCCAATCAGGCTTCCAGCACCTAAGAGCTTGCTTTCCCGCTCCCCAGTGCCCCTCAAAGGGCCTGGGGAGCTGCCAAGCAGGCCGCTAACTCTTTACCACTCACGAGTCCCCTGCTGCCTTCCTTTCCCACTCCCCGGGGCCGCCAAGGGGTCTGGGAAGCTGCCAAGCAGGACCCCGGCCCCTGCAGCCTTGCTTTCCTGCTCCCTGGTGCCCCGCAAAGGGCCTGGGCAGCCGCCAAGCAGGCTGAGACGCCCATGCTGCCTCTTTCCCACTTACCGGTACCCTGCTGCCTTGCTTTCCCGCTCCCTGGTGCCCTGCAAGGGGCCTGGGCAGCCGCCAAGCAGGCCGCCGACCCCCCTCCACCTCTTACCCACTCTCTGGTGTCCCGCAAAGGGCCTGAGAAGCCGCCAAGCAGGCCTCTGGCCCCCACCGCCTCTTTCCCACTCACCGGTCCCGGGTCCTGAGCTGTTCCTCCCTGCAGCCACTCTGTGCACTTGGGAGGTCCCTCAGCCCCGACTGTGCCCTCTCACAGTCTGAGACCCCTCTGGGGATGTCCACCTGCTGGCGTTCCTGACCAGCCTGGGTGAGGGGCTGATGGCTATCTCCAGGCTGGCCAAGCTCCCCAGTAATGTCCCTCACCCCATTGGGCTGTGGCCAGCCTAGGTGACAGGCTGATTGGTGCTTTCAGGCTTTAAGGCTGCCCACAGCTCCCATTGATCCAATGTCCCAGCAAGGCTGGCTGGACACAGGTTCCTGGGGTTTGTTTATCTTTATAATTGATGCTGTTCCTTTAAGCCTGCCTAGACATGTAACGAAACCTCCTCTCTGCTTCACCTGGCGGAGTCTATAATGAGACAATGTTTATACCCTTAGACTCAGGCCAGGTCTTCTGTTCCCTTCAGCTCCCGAGGATTCTATGATTGTTATATTGTTTCAAACATGTGTTTCGCTAGAGCCAGTTTGAGCTGAGCGGGCGCAGTTTCACTTTCACTCCTGCCGCAATGGAAGCTGCCGTTTACTCAGATCCGTGAGTGGCAGCCTCCATGTTGTCTGGGCTAATTTGCATACAGCCGCTCTGATTGGCTGGTGGGCGTGGCTTACCCCGTCCCAGAGAAACGGTTAATTTCAATATTATGCTTTTATTAGTTAAGATACCCAGCCCAAGTTTTAACTAGGAAAATTTCTTATTCAGTATTTCTCTGTTTCTACATATTGTATCTGACTCTCCTACTTAGATATAGATTTTTCTTTTCTCTCCTTTATAGATAAAGATATTGAGCTAGGGTAAGATTAGGGAAGTTATTTAGAAATCAGAGTTGTCCTTAGATTTAGGAAAAAAAAGGGATAGATAAACATAACCAGTACTTAATACACAGATTGGCTTCATAGTGTAGAAAATTAGGTGTGTAAAATATGTACACTTCCACAAATTATGGCCTGGGACTGCTGAACGTTGTTACAGGAGACTGTTAATGGATGTAGTTATTTGGATAAGAATCCAAAGCTCTAGTTAATTATATTAAGGTCATAGAAATCATTACAACATGCAAGTTTCTTAATTGATTTATGTCAACTTCTATATGTAGCTTCTTTATGTAATTTGTGTGCGTTTATAGTTGCTTCATTCACACAAACATGCAGAATCTTGAAAAATCAGGAAGGAAAAACTCACACTTTCTTTGATTAAGGTTGGGAAGGAATTGACTCTTTGTACTACTTGCTGCTTTTCTTATTCCAGTGGAAACTATGAGGAGGTTGGTGCTTGGATTTTCTGCTTCATTCTCTTACCTTTGTTACCAAATCTGATCTCCGAATGGAAAAAATAAGAAAAAGTAATAGATTTTTTTAAAACTGAAAGTATTAGCTTGGCAATGTACCTATGTGTTTACAGAGAAGATGGAAACATTTAAAGTGAAAATGGAATTCATATAAGGACAAGAATGCACATCTGGCTTTGTCATTATTTGCAGAATATTAAACATAAATTCAGATAGCAAAGTTTGTAAGATTTCTCTGAGAGCTCTAATTGGTTGTGTCTACTTTGCTGATGAAGCTAAGGAAATTGTAATGAAGTATTTTTGTGACCTCAGAAACAACCTTTCTCCTTTCATTTCTTCATTTCCTACACTTGATAGGCCTATGGCAGCTTATCAGCCAAATATACTGCGAATTTTTAAGTGCAGTGCCTCTTTCTTAACAATATATCAAATAATGCTTGTGCCCTTGGTGGCCTCAAGTCTGACAATGTCACAGCTTTCTGTTTATAAGAGAGTGTTCAAACCTTTGTCAGGCTGCTAATTATAAATAGAGTGAACTTGTTGCTATAGTTATTTCTTCAGATACATTGCAAGAACTTGATGCGCCAACTCTGTTTTTCTTTGAGGTCATAAATCACTGAGCAATTAACTTAGTTGGAACATCGGCATTTATTAAACAAACTTACTTGGTAAAAGTTAAGTTTCATGGTCTGATGAAACAGATGTTCAAGGCATTGTTTCTCCTTGGAGTAAGCATAAAGAACTATATTTTGTAAGGTGAGTCAGTTAGTCACCAGTTTTTTGACAGGTCATGATTTTACATGATTAATATTGGAAATAAAAACTGCTACAATATATTCAACATATAATAATTAGTATTTTGAAACCACAAAGTGATTAACTTTTTCCATAGCCAATATCTTTTAGTCCAATCTTATAAGGCAAAGTAGGATGATATTTGAATACACAATATTAGTATTTCAGTTACCCAACTATTTATACAGGGAGGATTTATTAGAGAATGTTTGTCAATAATATGAAGCCAAAGAATTTGGTAGACTGAACTATTTTAATCAACTAATTAATCAACTTTGTTTTTTCCCCAGCCATGATAATTTAATTATGCAAACACTAGAGGCCTGGTGTGCAAAATTTGTGCACAGGGGTGGGGAGTTTTGTGAGGTCCCTCAGCCCAGTCTGCAATGACACCAGCATCTTGCACCCCAGCCTCTGGCCAGAGGTCCCTCCCTCCCTCTGCACAGCCAGGCATGGGACACTGGGCTTGTGTCATCCTCAGAGGCCTCTCCTCCCTCCACGCATCCCAGCCTCTGGCCAGAAGTTTCTCCCTCCCTCCATGCAACCGGGGCACAGGACATTGGACTCACATCACCAGGGCAATGCCACCAGCATCCCACCCTGGCTGCTATGGGTGTCACCATCTTTGTGATGGAGTGACGGTTAATTTCCATATTACCCTTTCATTGGATAGGATAGTCATAAATCATTATGGAAACCAGAGATAGTTACAGTCTTTGGGGTAAGGGGAAAGATAGGACACACAATAATGAAATGGTTTCCCAGAGATATAAACTTTGTATTAAAAAACTTATTTCAGGATTGTGGCACTAGAGATGGAGGGGGTATTTTTGGTGCCCAGCCAAGTTACTGTGAGCATCAGAACCTAACAGCTTACACCGACTCCTTTTCGGGAGACTAGCTCTTGGCCAAATGTTGCCCAGGAGTCAGCTTGGCAGGTAAATTGCATACCTATCTCCACAGTCTCAAGTGCAGCCTTCCACCCAGGATGGGTTCCCAAAGATTACAGCAAGCCAGACCCTGTCGTCTCCAACAACCAACTCAGTGGTGCAATCTGTTCCAGAGCTCTCCGTGGGGTCAGCCACAGCTCCGGTCTCTGAGGCACATCTCTATTTTGTTCCTTTTGTTCCTTGGGAGTGTTAACTCAATAAACCACGCGCAACAAATTTATGTTTTAGGTTTGCCTCTAGAGAACCCAATTTGAAACAATGAGTTTAAACAATTATTACTGTGAATAAAAACATAATTTGTTCAAAGTGTCTGATTCTGAATGCATACATATTTTTTTTTTTATTAAGAAGAATATTGAGTCTTAAAATAGTGCATTTGAGTCTGCATGAAAAATTGGTTTGCCTGTTTTCCCTAGATTGGGTCTTACTAGCCCAGCAGTGGCATATACTCATTTTGCGTTTTGATGTTATTTTCGTTTTTCGTTGAGTAAAGAGTACTGAGCGCGAGGGCCTGTTTAACGTCCATCTCTAATGACATCATTATAGAAGCCAAAAACTAAGAGGTGAACATGCTCAGAGGCTTCCGGCACACATTCTTTATTCCTAATCACTATCGAAACTACATCATTGATAAACTTACTGTAACAGTATCAAAAATAGATTTTCCTCTATTAGGAATCCTGACCTCTTATTAGTTACACGTTTTTATCTTGAAAGCCAGAAGTCTATAAACTATAATATACAGAGAGTCTTATAAATATAAAGGAGTTACATCCACAGCATTCTTGACAGTTCTTCATGCACCTTACGTTTGAAATTTCCAGTTTTATGGAAGGGATCTCCCTACTACTCTATTAAGAACTTTGTACTTCAATTATGTTTGGAATCATATCGAAATCAAATCTTGATTTTGTAACTTTTGAGACCTTTATCAAGCTAATTATCTGTGCCCTTTAAAAAAAATCTTCAGAAGAGGGAAAACAGTATCTGTGTTAGGCTGAAAAATCTGCCTCCAAAATATCTGTGTATTAATCCTCAGCAGCTATAAACATTTCCTTATATGGCAAATGGGACTTTACAGGTATGCTTAAGTTAGTAAATAAGATAAAATGAAGGTCTTGGGTTGGGGAAATTATCCTGTATTATTCCTTTTGGCCCTAAATGAAGTCATAAGTGTTCTTGTGAAAGGGAGAGAGAAGAAGCTTTGATTACAGAAGATGAGAAGACCATGTGATGGCAGAAGCAAAGATGAGAGGGATGCACTTGGAGGAGGAAGGACAAAGGGACCACGTGCCAGGAAATAAAGGCAGCTGTGAAATGCCAAACCACGTAAAGAAATAGACTCACCTCTGAAGCCCCCACTAGCAAACAGCCTTGCCCACAGTTGATTCAGTTCAGTGACACTGATTTTGGACTTCTGAACTTCATAACTATAAAAATAAAGTTGTGTTGTTTTAAGTCACTAAAGTTCTGGCAATTTTTTACAATGGCAACAGGATGCTAACACAGTGCCCACCTAATTTTAAGTAAGAGTTAAATAATATAATGAATATTTAGCCCAAGAACTATGCCAATGCCCGTGAGCATTCCTTAAGTATTAGAGTGAAGAGTCCACACTCCATTCTGCATGGCAGAAGTTTTGGTATTTTGTGCCTGTGTGCTGCCTCTCAACACCTAGCCTATCAGACAGGACCCTCTACCACCACGGAGCAACAGAGCATCTGCAGAATAATAACTCAAAGATGAAATCAAATGCTGAATTACTAGTGTTCATTATTTGTTTATATCCTATATAATAAAAACCTTATATGCTAAGTGTCTTGTCAGCTGGTCAGCCATGCAACCAATCAAAATGTATATTCTAATTATATGCTAAGGTCGTTTAACCACTGACTATGATGTTCACTGACCATCAGAGGGCAGACACTCTGACCAGTAGGTTAGCTTGCTGCTGAGGTCCGGCCAATTGGGACTGAGTGAGGTGGGCTAAATATGCCCTGGAGCCCTCCTGCAATCTCTCCCCTGCCCCAATCATGCACCGGTGGTGTCCCTCTGTGTGGCCCATGCCCTCTCGCAATCCAGGCCCCCTTGGGAGAATGTCAGAGAGCCAGTTTTGGTCCAGTCTTACAGGCTAGGCCAAGGGATTCTACTGGTGCATGAATTCATGTGCTAGGCCTCTAGTCTATGTACATAAAGCCCAAATATGCAAATCAGCAGAACGACTGGCAGAATCACCAGTCACTATGACATGTACTGACTATCAGGAGACAGACGCTCAACATAGGAGCTGCCCCCAGCCTGCAGGCCCTGACAGGCGATGCCAGGCCAGCCAAAGTGGGTGCAAGCGGGGGCACTGCAAGCACCTCACCAGTTGCCCCATAGATTGGCCCTGATTGCCAGCCAGGCCTAGGGACCCTATCCATGCATGAATTTCTGGCATCGGGCACTTAGTTTAAACATATGCATGACACCAAAAAGTGCACAGTGGTCTAGTGCCATTATTCTAAACCTCATATAAACTCTTAAACTCTTTATGCCAATCAATCACATCTTAGTTAAAGCATGCTTTCAACTCAGCCAGGTTAAAGAGGCTTGCATTTGTCAAATAAATAAAGACAATTAAATAAGTAAAACATACATAAACTTTCAAAGAACTGAATTCTATTGATGTTGCCTGCCAAGCTATTATCTTTACTTTGTACCCCCTCGCTCTTTGAACAAAAGAAAAACATTAACTAAAAACAGTTATATATAAAAACAGTATTTATGAACATAAGTAAACAAAGTGTCAAATCTATCCCTTTATTTTATCTACAATACACTTATATCAATTTTCTGAAGAATGAATCAAACTAAATGAGCTTTTATAGCTATTAATCTAGTTAGCTATATCACACCTTTAGATTCAGTGAATACCAAAATATGGTGATATAAATAAGAGTTCAGAATCTTAGAATTTGTGTTAACAAAATGGTTAATAAGCTATACTTTCACAATGGAAGTTTCAAAATATCCTAAGTATCAAGAGAGAGACTACAAATGTGAGGAACAAAGGGAAGCATCAACATTTGCTACTTCAAGTAAAGCTACTATTTATTCCATAATATTTTTGAGCTTTTAAAGCCCTCGACATATGAGAAATCACATATTAAAACAGAGGCATATAGCTGCTTTCCATTTTTAATGTACCTGAACTCATGGCCTCTCCAGGGAAAGTGAATTAGGAAGTGCGGTCAGAAGTAGGCTCCATCTGAACAGCACGTCCCTACTTAGCACATAAACCAGGATGATTTGCATTCTCTGTCAATCTAGCTCCGTCTGTGGCTGGCCCTGTCTCAGCAGTGGCAGTCATGTGAGGAGGACCATTCAGATGCAACATTTATTTTTGGCACAAATTTGGTTCCACACTCAGGTTTTCCTCCAGATGGGCTATCTCCATGCGCACATAAGTTTTCCTCTTAATTCAACTACTGAGATGGGGGACAATCTCTGTGAGAGCACGCGGGCAATGGGAGAGGCAGCAGGAGGAGAACTGTGCATCAGCCAGCCCTTTCCCCTGCCACTTACTGTCTAGTGCCTGTATACTTTGCAAAGAACCTGCCTAACGTCACAACCAAGACTAACAAATACAGCTTCAGAATAAATTATCTCTGCTCATGGCCATTGTATCAGCACTAGGTTTACCCTGTGGTTTGTTAAGAATCCCTCCTGAGCTCTTAAATAATATGTTTAGATTGTTAAGAAGCATCATATAAATATTTCCCATGGTATAATACCTCAGTTGATTTAAGCAATTGTCTTTATTTTAGACTTTTCAAAGAAATCCTTAAGGAGAAAATGAAAGTGTCCTTGGATTTGGGGTGCTAGACTGATCCTCAGTGTGTCAAACCCTAAGAGGCAGATAAGAAACTTGCTGTCTAGAAGGGTGAGATAAATAAATAACAATGGAAATAATACTATAAAACTATTCGTGGTTACATGATAAGAATTGCTATAGAAATTATTTCTCTGAGTTTCAGAATGGTTCCATTGGTTGAGCATTGTCCTGTACACAGAAAGGCTGCCAGTTTGATATCTGGTCAGGTCAAGGCACATACCTGGCTTACCGGTTCAGTCCCCAAGATCACCCTGAATTATCCAAGTGGATGCAAGTTCATCATAAGGTTCATTTAAAGTAGAATTGAAGAATCAGAAGGAGATTTGAAAATGCTACACTGCTGACTTTGAAGAGAGGACCACAAGACAAGGATCCAGGCATCACAAGGAGCTGAAAGGGGTAAGAAAATCAATTCTCTCATAGACCTTGGAGAAGGAACACAGAAGGATTCTTGCAGAAGGATTCTTTCTTTCTTTCTTTCTTTCTTTCTTTCTTTCTTTCTTTCTTTCTTTCTTTCTTTCTTTCTTTCTTTCTTTCTTTCTTTCTTTTAGTTCATTTAGATCCATTTCAAATGTCTTACCTTTGGGATAATAAGATATCAAATTTGTTTTGTTGAAGCCACTAAGTTATGGTGATTTTTTACAGCAGTACTAAGAAACTAACTCAGGGTCCTAGAATAAGCACACAGTAATGGAGTATGAGTGTCCAATGTATGTTTGGTTACAATAAGAATTTTGGCTGATTACAGGCATTTAGTGGGAATGTACAGAGAAATACGGTGTGGCAGTGCAGGTTGCCTCCCTTCCAAATAGTGCTAAGAGACTTACATGTCTCTCAGGTGGTGGTCAGAAGTAGAATGAGCTATCAAGATACCTAACACTGTCTCCTATGAATATTTTTAATGCAAACCAATTTGTTTCAAATCCTTTCTTTTTTCTTTCTTAGTATAACCATTATGATTTCACCAGTCCTCTGTGTTCCAACATTTAACTTGAGTAAACCTTTCTTTCTCTGGTCCTCCATACAGAATATTTTGTTTTCCCATCCAGAAGATGTAGAAAAAGAAATAGACTTAAGCTCAGCTGGTGAGTCTCATTGGTTGAGCATTAACTTATGAGCCAGGAGGTCATGGTTTGATTCCTGGTCAGGGCACATGCCCTGGTTGTGGGGCTTGATTCCCAGTGTAGGACATGCAGGAGGCAGAGATCAATGATTCTTTCTCATCATTGATGTTTCTATATATCTCTCTCCCTCTCCCTTCCTCTCTGAAATAAATAAAAATATTTTTTAAAAATAAATAGACTTAAAATCATATATATTAACAATTATTACATGTTTATGTCAATAATCTAAGACTTCAGAATCATCTAATCTAATAAAAGAGTAATATGCTAATTGCATCACTCCACTACATCCCAAGCCATGCCCACAGCCAATCAGAACAACTATATGCAAATTAACTCAACAAAGATGGCAGCCCGCAGCCACATAGCTAGAGTAAAAAGGAGGCTTCATTGCCCTAGAAATAGAGACAGCTGACTACCTAGGCAGGCTCTGGCCTCTGCTCAAGGCAACAAAGTTGTTTTAATTATAGAAGATAAATAAACCTCAGATACCTGCTTCCAGCCAGCCTCAATGGGATCTTGGGTGGCTAGGGGCTGTGGCCAGCCTACAAACAGCCATCAGCCCCTTATCCAGGCTGTCCAGGCACCACAGCAGGGACCCCCACCCTAAAGGGCCTATAGCCAGCCTGAAAGCAGCCATTGGCCATTCATCCAGACTGGCCAGGTACCCCAGCAGGACCCCCTCCCTGAAGGGGATGTGGCCAGCCTGAAAACATCCCTCAGCCCCTCACCCAGGCACCCCAGCAAGGACCCCACCCTGAAGGGATGTGGCCAGTCTGAAAACTTCCCTGAGCCCCTCACCCAGGCTGGCCAGGAACCCCAGCAGGATCCATACCCTCATCTGGGACACCCTTCAGGGCAAACCAGCCAGCCCCCATCCATGCACCAGGACTCTATTCTGTATAATAAAAGGATAACATGAAAATTGACCCTAACAGCAGAACGACTGGGAATGACTGGTCACTATAACACACACTGACCACCAGAGGGCAGATGCTCAATTCAGGAGCTTCCCCTGGTGGTCAGTGCATTCCCACGGGGGAAGCTCTGCTCAATCACAAGACAGGCTGATGGCTTCCAGTACAGCAGTGGTGGTGGGAGCCTCTCCTACCTCCTCAGCAGCGCTAAGGATGTCTGACTACAGCTTAGGCCTACTCCCTGCTGGCAAGTGGACATCCCCTGAAGACTCCTGGGCTGCCAGAGGTATGTCTGACTGCCAGCTTAGGCCTTATTGCCCAGGGAGTGGGCCTAAGCCAGCAGATGGACATCCTCTGAGGGATCCCAGACTGTGAAAGGACACAGGCCGGGCTGAGGGAGCCCTTGAGTGCATAAATTTTTGTACACCATGCCTCTAGTATACAAATAATAATCAATGGATATAGATTTTTAAAGCCTAATTCCTTCTCTATATCCTCTTGAATTTTTATGGAAAAACAAGGGATTATGAGGATAATAATGGAGGATCTCTGAGTGTATTACAGGCTGAAAACAAGTATTTTACTATTTTTTTTTCTGAAAATAAAAAAAGGGTACTATATTATAACTCCAGTAAAATCAGGCTATGTTATTTTAGGCAAAATATCACATTCCTAAAACAAAACACAACAAAAACTTGCATGTATTTGATTTTTTACTTTTTCAGATTAAATCTTTTCAAAGTGTATGCTATCAAATGAGGAAATACCATCATCATTCATATTCACTAAAGAGAATATAAAGGATGGAAAACAGATAATGGGTTGAATTGAAATAAAAAAAAAGAAACAGTACTACAGAATTGGGATTTTCTGAATAATTACAATTGAAATTCATTATGCCGGACATACATCAGGTAGAAGTCAATTAGGTTTTGCAACTCAGTAAGTTTGTTTAATGAAAATGGGAGACTAAATTGGGGGGAAAAGTTCACAAATTATTTTACCCTCATTACAAAGGCCCATCAATATGGCCTAAAAAAGTTATCTTCCACAATGGTGGCAAAATTAATCCCCCATAGTTTGATGGAATTTTTTTTATCTCCTTGCTTTTTCTTAATTGGCAGTAAAGCTTTAGAACTGAGCACTAGTACCATGCTGTCCTTTGATAACATTTTTGTTCTTTTTTCTTGACACAGTTTTTCTGAACCAAGCTTTCTCTTGGAAAATTAATAACCATAGCACTGTCATTGATTCTGTTTGTTTCTTATCAGTAGCATCAACTTTCTACTTCAAAATGTAAGTGTCTGCTATTGCTTTACATTTTTCAAAATGGTCATTTAATTACTTTTGCCATCTTCTTTAGACAAATAAAGAGGTGCTTTAAACTAAATTTATATATTACTATCAGAATATTAGATCTGGAGATTATAAACGGCGGCAGTTTAGGCAGACGTATACAGTGCCTTGTCCCAGAGCAGATAGGGAAAGCAGCTGAAACGAGTAGCTTCCAGCCCGAATTGGCAGTGGAGATCGAGCTGGAAGACAGCCTGCAGCTGGAGAAGACAGAAGACTC
>PVJC01031920.1:0-21623 GCA_004026665.1 Murina feae | reverse complement strand
GTGGTTTTGAACTCTATGTCCTGTCATTTTCTTTCCTCCATTTCTGTCATTTGTGACCTGTTTCTTTGTCTCCGCATTTTGGCTGCTTCCCTTTCTGAGTTAAGTGATCACTGAGAGGAATTAACCTCTAAGCCACTTGGTTATGAGAGTCAGCTGTGTCTACAGTGGGAGAACTTCTGTGCTGGAGACACCCTTATGGGGCAAGAGTTGTTTCAGTGGGGCTTTTGTGCTCACTGTATCTACCTCGAGTGTGTTCCTTGTGGATCTGAGTTTTATTTAGGATTGTCCCACTCTGGCCACTGGGTGGGGGCTGGCTCCTGTATCTTTAAGGAGGTGTTGAGTTAGCCTTTGCCTTAGGCTAGCAACCTTTTATATGCAAAAGCCTCTGACTCAGCTTGGGAGGGGCAGGGCCTCGGGTGTTTGCAGGGCAGGGTGGAGCAAGTAGCTATGGCTGCTTCTCAGCCCTGCGCTAAGAGACACTGGGACTCTGTGTCCTGCGGTAATTGCTGCAAGCAACGCTGAGAGAAACCAGCTTTGGATTTCCTCCCGGTGCCAGTCAGTTCCCCTTCTCTGGGTGTGCGTGTGTCTGGGTCCTCAGAAACTCGCCTGGAACTGGAGTTCAGAGCTGCCGGGAGTTTGTGGTACCCTCCGGTTTGAAAAAGAACTGCGTCCTCCGGCGCCAGCCCTCTTCCCGAGCCCCATGCGCGCGCCTCCGTACCTCTGTACTTTGCTTCCGCCACTCCTCTGAGTCTCAGACTCTTTCTAGTTGTAGAATTTTCACTCAGCCAGCCTTCCTGTGAGTGTGAGTGGTGTTCGTGTTTTCTTTTCGTGGATATTCTGAAATAGTTGTTCATGGCTGCATTTACGGTGTTTACCTTATGCCGCCATTTTGGATTCTCCTCGCAAACCCTCATTTTCAATTTCTTTAATAC
This sequence comes from Murina feae, assembly GCA_004026665.1. NCBI lineage: Eukaryota > Metazoa > Chordata > Mammalia > Chiroptera > Vespertilionidae > Murina > Murina feae. The sequence continues at coordinate 20,691 of PVJC01031920.1, read as the reverse complement.
ATATAAGGTTATTCAGATTTTCTATTTCTTTGTTAGATTTGGTCATTTATGTCATTCAAGAAATTCTTCCATTTCATCTGAGTTGTTGAACTTATTGGCAAACTTGTTTATAACATTGACTTGTTATTCTTTTAATATCTGTAAGGTCTGTACTGATGTCCCTTTTTTCATTAATGATATTAATAATTTGTTTTCTCTTCTTACTTTTTTACCAGTCTAGCTAAGTATGTATGTCTTTAAATGATTCTTTCAAAGAATCAGCTTTTAGTTATGTTGATTTTTCTCTATTGTTTTCTATATCATTGATTTCTATTCTTATCATTGTTTCCTTTCTTTTACTTGTTTTATGTTTAAATTGTTCTTTATTCTCTAGCTTCTTAAAGTGGAAGCTTAGATCACTGATTTTAGACCCTTCTTTTTAACAAAACATCTAAAGCTTTAACAAAACATCATTTACCTCCTTTCTTACTTTGTGGTATTGTCACACATTTTACTTCAGTATATGTTGTAAGTGCTGTAACACATTATGGAAATTTACAAAACTTCTGTTTTCACTGTGTAACTTATACATTTAAAATGTGTTTTCATTTTCATTCAATTCAAAATATTTTCAGATTTTCCTTGTGGAAACTTGACATATGGATTATTTAAGAATATATTGTATAATTTATAAATATTTAGGGATTTCCCAATTATTTTATTGTTATTTATTCCAAATTTAATTTTGTTTGGGTCAGAACATATACTATATGATTTAAATCCTCTTAAATTTATTGAGACTTATTGTATGTATGGTCCCATATATGGTCTTAGTGAATATTTTATGTTTGAAAAGAATGTGTATTCTGCTGTTGCTAGGTAGAGTTTTCTGTACATGTCTATTGGTTGGCTGATAATATTGTTTGAATCTTCTATATCCTATATAGCCTTACAAATTTTCTATTTTCTGTTCTATCAGTTACTGAGAGAAGATTGTTGAAAAACAGATAAATCTATATTGGATTTATCTGTGTTGTGTTTTTTTTTCCTGATCTGTCAGTTTTTGCCTCATATATTTTTGGAGCTCTATTTTTAGGTGCATATACTTTTAGGATTAAGTCATTATAATGAATTAACGTATTTATCGTTACGAAATGCTACTCTTTATCTTTGGTAAAACCCCTTGTCTGATATAATAGAACTATTTCTAATTTTTTGATTCATATTTGCATGATACATCTTTTTCTGTTGTTTTACTTTCAATCTATTTGTATCTTTGTATTCCAAGTCTACTTCTTATAGTCAGTATGTAGTTGGGTCTTACATTTTTATACAATTGCACAATTTCTGACTTTTCATAGGTGTGTTTAGAGTATTTATATTTAATGTAATTATTGATATGATTGGGCTTAAATCTCATCTTGCTGTTTTTAATTTGTCTCATCTGTTTTTTGTTTCTTTTCTTCTTTTGGATTAATTTTTTTTGAAATTCCACTTATATCCTCTATTGGCTTACTGTGCCTCTGAAGATTTTATTATATATTTCTACTTGTAGTACTAGAGGCCCGATGTATGAAATTTGTGCAAGGGCCTTGGCCCCGGCCCCTGCCCGCTGCCACCATAGCGGGGGCCTCTGCTGCCTCTGCCTCAGCCCCCTGCCCGCTGTGGCTTTGTGTGGAAGGACATCGGAAGGATGCCTGGTCTAATTAGCATATTATGCTTTATTATTACAGATACTTTGAAAATATTATGCTATTTCACATATAATGTAAGGATCTTATTATATACTTTCATTTACCTCCTTTCTTACTTTGTGGTATTGTCACACATTTTACTTCAGTATATGTTGTAAGTGCTGTAACACATTATGGAAATTTACAAAATGAGACTTGTTTTGAAGCTTCATTGGGGTGAGTCTAGAATGCCATTTTTATTAGGACTCGTTTGGATGTACTACTAACACAGCCTTTCTGGGGTCTCTTCTTGAGTGTTCAATAAGTCTCCCCTCCTGGTCTGGCTGATGAAAACTCAAGCGGTCTCTCAACCCTGTGGGAACCATAGGAAGTGTCCTGCTATCCATGGCAATCCATTCTTGCGGAATTTCTCCCTACACATGTGCAACTTTATATTCAGCAAGAGAATTAAGGAATTGCCTGTGCAAATTTCTGGAGTCTTCTTCCTTCCTCTCTGTTACTCTGCCCTACAGATTTCAGCTGCCCCATCTGCCTGGACTATGATCTCTGTCTCAGCAAGAGTACTGTGCTTTGCATGGCTTTCCCCTTCCTGTACCATGGTCTAGACTGTGTCTCCAGGTGGAAAGTTAGGGCCATTGTAGGATTTACCTCATTTATTTGTGATCCCTTCTCTCAAGGATCACAGTTTTGTGCTACCTGTGTACAATGTCTGAAGACAACATAATAGAAGGGCAAGTCTGATCTCATTTATTCTTGCATTTGATCTACAGATTTTTTAAATCTACAGATTTTCTTTCTATATTTTTCTTGCAGTTTATTTAATAAATTGTGTTTGCTCTATAAAATGGCTGAGTCTAGATTTTGCTGAGTGCATCCTGTGCTGTAACTTAGTGCATCCTGTCTTCAGCACTGCTTTTGGAATGGTAATTGGATATAGAGCAGGGTTTCTCAGCCTTGAGACTATTGACCATCTTGGGCTAGGTAATGCTTTGGGAGGGTTTCTCTTCTGTACAAGTAGGATATTTAGCAACATCCCTGGTGTATAGCCACTAGATGTCAGTAAAACCTCCTCCTGCATTGTGACAACCAAAAATGTCTCCAGGTATTATAAGTCGTTTTTTAGGACCATGTTCTGTGATGAAAAGTAGGCTACCTAAACTACAGAATGAGCTTCAGGAATAGAAGACGCTTACCCAGTAAAAATGACAATACTGTGTTAACACTGCAGAGAACACATGAGAAAGAAGACTTTAACCATATGTAAGTTGAAGCTCCACAGAATGGCTGACTCAAGAGCATCATTATAGAGCATAGGAATTTCTGTTTGAGAAGGAGATACTAGAGATAATAATAATGTAAAATGGTAAAAAGCTGAAGTAGTTTCTTTTCAGCTATATGTTTCTTCAGTAATTTTTTTCCTGCAACTTGTTGAATAACGTTTTAAGATGTCGAATTTCTACAGTATAGGTACAGATGATTTTATTTAACAAAATACTTTACTGTTTAATTATTAACCAAGAATTTTGAACTTGCAGAAAGGTATCATTGCAATAACATACTCTTCATACTTGTAACTTATGTGTGATATAACATTACTATAAATAAAATGCAAGTGGGGAGATTAATAATTTTTTTCAAATGTTTCCAAATGTCATATCCTCCTAACTAAGGATGAAGAATGGAGATGACAGAAAATTAACATATTTTAAAAAACCATTTAAGAGGAAGATTGAGAAACCTTACTTATAATTTAACCACTTAGTGTTCATTGAAGACCCACTTTGTGTCACATCCTGTGCACAATAGTTGTCTGTTTTGAGATGGTTTAGAGGTAGATCTAGTGGGAAGGCTTTTGAAAGTAATCCAGAGCAGCTCAGAGGGGCAGAGTTTCCTCCATTAAGCTCCCTGAGAGTTGCCCTGCCACTACCTTCCTTGGCCTTCGGAATCCTTTCCTCTCTCCGCATTGGTGTCCTTCGGTTTGGTTATCAGTGGTTTCCATGGTGAATGTCCGGTGCATCCCTGTCCTCCAAACAGGAACACTTGGATGTGAAGTATCTCCAGTATCTCTAGTGTTCTAGATCTTAGTACAGTTAGGTTAAAGGCTTAATGGGTACGTTTTAAAAAATTAAGTCTATGAAATAATTGTAGAGGCCAGGTAAGCAAGGAGCCTGGGTTCTCATATTTATCTCTTTCAGGTAACAACCTAGGGGCCTAAAAGGCTTCACTTGGCTAGAACTGTGTGTGAGGAGTGTCCCCCTTCCATTTCTCTGTCATTGGGCAGTCTCCTTCTGCGTCATTTCTCTTTGTCTCTCTTCTTGTTCTTTCTCCATCTTATTTTCTCTTTCTCTGCTTCTACTTGTCTCTGCATCTTTCTTGGTCTTCTTTCCCTCTGTCTTTTTCACCTCTCCACAACTGTTTCTTGCCTTCTCACATCTTTCTTTGTTTCTCGTTAACAAAATTTTCTCTTCCTCCTGTGTGTTCCTTTCTGTCTCTTGTCACACCACTACCTCCTCCCCACATACCTTTTCTCTGCATCAGGACCTTGTTAAAGACATTGTCCGTGACATTGCCAATTAATTGTATTTTAATAAGGAACACAGTCCTCTCTATTCAGAGGAATAGTGGATAGATAACACAAAATAATATATTTAAAAATAAGTGTAAGGGGGTGTTTCAGGTTGAATGACTTTCCCATATTGCTTCCTGAAAATCTTAATTATCGTTTAATCAGGGATGCACTGCTCCCCCTCCCCCACTCTCCCTTTAGCCTGGGATCTCCCGATATTGCCTCTGAAGAATTAGTTTCAGTTCAGGGCATTATCAGTTTAAATGGTGCATTTTTCTTTTTAAGTGTAGTTAGAAGGACAGTTTGTTTTTGAAGTTTCCTGCATATCTGTGGCATGTCCTTGGTACTGTTGTGTTTGGGGTTTGCAGAGGTAAATTTGCGTGGGTTGAGTAAAAATTTAGTGTGGAGCTAGAGCAACCAAGGAGCTCAGCATTTTCATATATATCTTTCCCAAGTAGCACTTGCTGGGCCAAATTTGCTTTATTTCCCCAGCATTGTTTATTGTATAGGAGTTCAAAGATATGAAAGATGTTCCTCCGCTCTTTGTCAATGAGTATTTTCTCCCTCTCTCTCTACTTCACTTGTTCACTCTGTCATGCTCACTTCCTTTTTCAAATGTCTCTGTAACTAGGTAGTCTTTACTTTCTCTTATTTCTCATCCTTATTTTCTTTTTCTGTCTTCACCTGTTTCCGCCTTACTTGGTTTTGCCTCTCCCTGTGCCTGCAGCCCTGTTTTTTTCTATTTCTCTTCGTCACATTCTTGTCTTTTTCTGCTTTCTCCTGTGGATGATACTTTTTCTCTCTGCCTTCACTACTATCCAGCCACCCTCCCCATATACCCTCAGTGTCTCCATTTTTCTGAATGTTCCAGCACTATGGTAAATGACATTGCTTGTTCCAGTGAGTAGTATGATATGGAAGCTTATGTGCTTTTAGCTTCTGCTGTTTTAAGTTTCAAAGACATTTTTCTTATTTTGAGTGAGTTTGAGAGTGCAGCTGAGAAAAGTAATATCAGTCTAAGTCAGCGATTTTCATCCAGTGTGTGCTGTGGCATACCAGTGTGCCGCAAGAATTTTAAAAACACGCAACACCTATTTTAGACAGGGGGACTCAACTCTTTCCCCTTAGGTTGTCAAATAAAATAATGACAACAACCAACACAATAATAGCCGTCTGGTGGGAATGAATCAAAATTTTTAAAATCAGATTGGCAATATATATATATATATATTTTTGGTGTGCCATAGAATTTTAGTAATTAGTTTACGTATGCCATGATATTGAAAAAAATAAAAAGGTTGAAAATCACTGTTCCAAGTGGAAAGTATTCCCTTACAGAGAGCACAGTGGTTGGCTGGTTTGGGGGAAGTTCGTTCTTCTGAAAAGGAGTTGAGCCCCAGACGTGTGTTACACTTTACTTGTGTGGCGCCCTGTTTTTTGTTTTTGTTTTCTTAACGGAGTTGGAGGGGGAGAAACAAGGTGGTCGAAAGAAGTGCCTCCTAAGAAATGTAGGTTGCTCCCCTTGAGAACCCCCATTCGCCAGGTCTGGGCACCAGGTGACCTGTTCCGCAGGTTCGCCCCTCCTAGCGCGCCGCAAGCCCGGGGTGTCTAAGGAGGCCGAGTCGGACACGTGTTGTGCTGCTGGGGACCGTCTGCGGGTTGGGGCGCTGCTGACAGCCAGCGTCCAGCGCGCCAGAGCTGGGCGCCGAGCCCCGCCCCCAGGGGTGCTGACCAATGGGCTGGGCCAGAGAGGGCGGGGCGAGTCCGGTGGGAGGAGCGAAGCCCGGGGCGGGCGGCGGCGGCCGGCGCGGTGGTGGTGGCGGCGGTGGGGCCCGGGCGGCGCTGACTTGGCCGAGGTCCGCGGGTCTTGGGAGATGAGGACGACGAGCTTCAGCCCTCGTCGGCGACGTCGCCGGCGGCCGTGAGCGTTGGGCGGGCGTCCGCATCCGGGACACGGGATGGAGCGCCGCGGTGAGTTTTGGGCGGTGGCCGCCCCTCGGGGCTGGGGTCACTCTCGGCGGCCGCCCGCGAGCTGCCGTCCAGGGTCCCGGCGGCCCCGAGCGGAGGCCCCGCGGTCTGCGCTGGAGACCGGGCCGGAGTCCTCGGGGCTCCTGGCCCTTCGGGGGGGGGGGGCTGGCCGTGGGGAGGGGCGCGCGGCTCCTGGGGCGTTGGAGCCGGAGGGCGCGAGCGGTGGCCCCGAGCGGATGGTGACGACGATCGTGGAAGCGGACTCGGCAGGTCCCACGGTCCGCATCCTGTTCTAAGAGCACTCCGCATGCGAGTTCCTTGATTCTCACGGCAGGTCCGAGATCACTTCACTCGTTTTCCACGCCGGGAAACGGGTTAAAGATGCCGGGTATTGAGACGCGGCTCCGGCGGAGTGCGGACCTCGGCGCAGGCGGTTGGCTGCGGAGGGTGTGCTCGGACCGTTACGCAGTCCCCTGGGCTCTCCAGCTCCCACCGCCCGACAGCAGCCCCGCTTCAGCGGGCCTCCTTCCTGACCTGGCTTAGGGTCCCGTGGGGCACTGTTCCACTCGTCCCACTTGTGGCCGAGGAGCGGTGCTTGGTTCTGTCTCGGTGATTTCCCCCCTTCCGCGGTGGATGTGTTTGGGGCCGGACGGTATTTTTGGTTTTTGGTTTTTAACATTTCTTTTTGACGGGTGAGTTCAAGTCTGGGACTTTTCAAGCCGGAGCCCTAGTGGCTAAGGAGCCTCGCGTCTCCATGTTAATATATATATCATTTTAATATATATATATATATATATATATATATTATATATATTTTAACTGTCCTAAGAAGAAATTGGCCTCACACCTTTTCCGAGGGCAGGACTGTTCGCTGGTAGAGGAGGGAGCTGAGTGCCCCTTCCCCTTCTCCAGCCGCCTCGGTGACGATAGTGCCCCTCACTGTCAGTGTTGGCCGCCCTTTTTGCTCCCCTTTCCCACTCTGTTTTTAAATCCTGGGGTGGAGAACGTGCTCTTTGGCTTTGGGTAGTTTGGGCTGGTCAAGGCAGAGCCCTGCCTGCCAAGAATGCTAGACATTCTGGAGGCGGGAAAGGTTGTGCAGCTTCCTCTTTTTTAAACGTGCTGGGTTCCAATTGCACAGGAATGAAGTGTATGTGCATTGCATGCCTCTCTTTAAAATTAATCATTTGCATATTATTGCTGAAACTTTTGACATGCCCCATTCTCTTTTGGTGGAGAGTGCCTTTTAAAAACAGAATTAAAGACCTCTAGAATGAATATTTCTGATTTGCTTAGAATTTTTAAGTTAAAATTCTTACCAAATCAGAAATGGTGCTGAAAGAGCAGATTTCTGAAATAACTGGCCGTTTGTTTGTTTGTGTGTGTGTTTTTTTTTCTTCCCTGAGGTAGAAAAAGTAAGATGGGAACTATTAAGTACAGATATTTGGGGCAATTTTATACCTCAGTCAGCCCACTGCCTAAAATGAAAATACTTCTATAATGATACACTGCAAGGGTTGAGGGGGTATATTGGGCATCTGACATTAACACAGACTACTGGAAGTCTTGGAAAAAACACATTCCAAGGTCCTGGAAGTTAGCATTCACATTTCTAATGCACATTACTTAGAATTTAGAACATGGTAAAGTAAGTGATTTTGCACAGTTATTTTCTGTTTGCTACAAAGTTCTTTGAGAAGTAAATATAACCCGATTTTAATGTTGATGGTTTGGAGTTTAAAGCGATGCATTTAAGGAGAGTTTCACAGATATTTTGCTCAACAATCTATTTGCACAGCTCAACTTCGCTTGGAAGCTATGTAGTAGGTTTCCATGAAGTCAGTTACGTTTCTGGAATCGTTCCTAGTTCTGTATTTCTTGCTCACAGTGTTTAGATATATTGTAGTGAAGGCACATCTTGTTCATTACTTGTGTTAAAAAATAATCTCCCTCAACAAAGCACTGCCAACAGTTATTGAGTCTTCATGATGAGACAGGCACTGTGCTAAGTGTTTTCGGTATTATTACCTCATTTAATTAAATTACCAGTTGCAATTAGTTACCAACTACATTTAATGTTATACCAACTAGAGGGTGTTCATTTTGGGACCTTGGAAAGTAGTGTGGATGATCTTGGAAAGTGTATATCCACCAAACTTTCTCATTATCATAGTTCAATTTTATGAAAGCTTAAATTAACTTTGTCATTTAAATTTTTACCTTTTTTTCAGTAATTTTTTTCAGTTTGAAATATGAAAAGTAAAATATGTATAACAAAATTAGTATATTACTCACCATAATGCTGACTGGAGGTGGGATATAACCCTTTCAATTCTCCTTTCTCCATGGTTGTTTTTTGTTTATATATTTTCTTAGTTTTGACTAAAAATGTTTAAGCAATTTTAAACATTTTACAACTTTGGGTTACTAATATGACACTCGTTTAAAGTAAATTTTGTTGAGATAAGTGAATTGTTTTATTTAGGACTTTTGATACGTCTTTAATTTTTATAACCACCCTTTTACCAATAACAACAACCAGTTCTCTTTTATTAAACTAAAAGCTGGCAAAATTAATCAGAATGATTCATTAAATAAGCTGCAAAAGTGATGTTAGGTTAATAGTCTTCTCAATTTGTGATGTGTGAAAGAACTGCCAAAATAAGGCACTTGAGTGTTTTGGGTTTCTTGTTATTGGGAAGACTTAATAAAAGTGCTTTAAAATTGTCCTACATGCATTTTAGAAATTATCTATACACTTAAGGGTTAATGTTAGATAGGTTTGAAACTAGTTTAAGTGTAGAAATTACATTCTTAGAAATAATTTGAAATTAAAAAGATTATTCAATAAAGGAACATTAAAAACTATAAAAGAAGTATTAGGACACTTTAATAATTAGAGGTAGAGAAACAAATCATAGAAATCCAACTTTGATTTCAGATGTATATAATTTTGCCTTTATTCAATTTCATATGCTTGGAGTTTTGTTTTGTTTTTGGGTTTGTTTTAAGGTACTGCTTTAGAGACAAATTTTAAAAACCATTGATATTTTCCAATTAAAACACTGCAACAATCTGGCGTTAACCATTTTTGCTTCTATAAAAATTATTTAAAACTTTATAAATTTATAAGCTCACTTTCATTCTGCAAATAGTCATATTTCATCCCTCATATGCCACATGCTGTGCTGTGAACAGAAAATAAATGATTAGCAAACAGATGTGGTCTTGATTTCCTTGAGATTATCATCTAGATAGGAAAGTTCATGAAAAGTATAAGATACTATAAAGTATCTCTAATAGGAGATTCTGCTCTAGTTTGGTGGTGGTAATGGTGGTGGTGATTATGGGGGCAGGGGTGGTCCAGGAAGGTTTCTTTGAGGAAGTGATCTTTGAGCTGAGTAGAATGAGTAAACAAAGGGAAAGGAATAGTCCAGCAAATGGAACTGTATAGAGATTGGATACTGAGTCGAACAGTCAGTGTTTTTTAAAGTTGTAGAGTCATGGACCCATTATGAATGTTAAACCAATTGGGTGGATTGCAACCAGCATTTTAAAAAATGAATAGAGTAGAATAGAGATCATCTGAGTATATTGCCTGGCTCCTGTTTTCTGTATACACATAACACCACATAAAACATAACATGATTAATGTGTATACTGGCCCGTAATATCAGATTATTTTTTACTGTGGGTCACAGTAAACAAACACTGTTGGAAGAAAGAGAAGCAAGTGTTGTGTGGCAGGAGTATTGAGAGTGTTGACTACGAATCTTGACTCCAGAGGACATTGCAGAGGTATTTAGGACCCATACATATCTCATGCTGAGCCTTATAGTGCACGATACTCCTTACTCACACTTTGGAAGAGTTTTGAGCAGAGACATGACATGATGAGCTTCATGTTTTGAAAAGTATACTCAACACTTTGGATTGGGAAAAGAATGATGTGGACATATCCTTAGGAAATTAGTGACAATAACCCGGACAAAAAAATGGTAGTAATTCACCTAGAGTTGTAGTAGAGATAGAAGTGGATAACTTAAAAATAGATTGGGAAGAAAAATGTAGAGTTAGGTAAGGTACAGGAAAGAGTAAATGATATAATAATATATCTTACACGTGATCTGGAAATGAATATTACATAAAACTTGTGTAAATTTTACAGAAGTCGCTAGTAGTTCTTCTGTTTTGAAAGTATCCAAATATTCAAGCCAAAATATTTGAAAAATGTTTTAATGATGATGCTTGAGATAATTTAATTCCACAAGTCATTTCCTTTTTTATTCCAAGAGATACAAACAAAACTAGGATTTTTTTCTTCTGGAAAGGTAAAATGAAAACATGAATCAGAAACAGAGTTTTATTGAGTTCCAATTATGTGCTAGGATTAGGTGTTGTATCATATGAGGTCTTTTAAAAATATATATATTTTTTATTTTTAGAGGGAGAGATAAAGGGAAACATCAAGCTGCTGCCTCCTGCATGACCCCTGTCTGGGATAGAGCATGCAACCTGGGCATGTGGGTATGTGTCCCGACCGGGAATTGAACCAGCAACCCTTGGTGCATGGGACGATGCCCAACCAACTGAGCCACATTGGCCAGGGCATCAGATGAAGTCTTTTAATTTTGTGTTTTCTTTTAGTCCTAAAACACAGCTTGTAAGCAAATTGTATAGGTAACACATTTAGAAAGGCTATTAATCATCTCTTTACTTTGGGAATAACATCCTGACAATACCTACCTCATGAGATTATAAGAATTAAAAGACAATGGTATAGAAGCATCCATCCGACACAGAGGGGTTTTGAAAACAGATCTTTTTTTTCCCCAAAACTCATATTTCATCTTTATTTTTGAAGGTGATGTCATGGAGGGAGAATATGTCCTTCTACTAAATGATACTTCAGGATAACTTTTTAAAATTACAAAAACTCTATACCAGGCTTTAAGAGCATGGACTTAGGTGACAAGGCAGATCTGGGTTTAAGTACCAGTTCATCATTTATCAGCTGAGAGCCCAGATAAATTATTTAACCTTCAAACCTCAGGTTCTTTAACATGTGAAATGAAGATGATAGTAGTTTGCATATCATAAAGTTGTCAAGATTTCTGGCACTTAATAAATAGAAGCTGCTACTATTAGTTGTAGAGTGCAGTGTTTGTAGTGTTTGGTTTTAATGGAATACTGAGGTGGGCTATGGGCTATTTGTGAAAACCTAGTAGAGTGTTCTGCCTGGTTGATGTGGTATTTGTGTTTCTCTTTTTTTTCTCACCCCTTTAAGGATTTCAGTTTTTCTGACTGATATATGAAAGGATGATTGCTCACAAACAGAAAAAGACAAAGAAAAAACATGTTTTGTCATCAGGCCAACTGTCTACTGATGTTACAACTTCTGAAATGGGGCTCAAGTCTGTAAGTTCCAACTCCGTTTTTGATCCGGATTACATCAAGGAGTTGGTGAATGATATCAGGAAGTTCTCCCATATGCTATTGTATTTGAAAGAAGCCATTCTTTCAGGTTTGTCAACTGTTTTCTCTTAGCATACTTAATGGATAGTTTGTAAAATTTTAAATGCCAGCCTAGTTACAGATAAGTGTGTACACAGTGGTAGAAATAGGGTATTCTTCTGTAATTATTATAGCCCCCCCCCTCCTCAAATGTTGGATGTTAAAAATGTAAACTATTTTATAATCAGATATAATGCAATGCATTATAGGAATTTTGGTAATTGTGAGGGAATAAGAATACAAAAAACAAAAATAAGTCTTGGGTTCTTAATGGTTGGGCCCACTTGACAGGAAATTTTAGATCATTGGATTTTTAACTTTCTTAATAGTAACAATACATTGATTGGTCTTTAATAAGCAGACTTATGTTTATCATTTACATTGTTGATACTTCTGTCTAGGTTTGGTTTTCTGTATTGTTCCTAAAATCTGATCTAAAAATTACTGCATTGGAGTGAAACCTTTTTCTCAAACTTAATTCTGTTTTTGCTGTTCTTCAGTTTGCTTCTTCAGTTAAGGGTGCCTTCAGATCATTATCAAAATCTGGAAATATACTATTTAGTTTATTTGAGTTGATAGAACCTTTTTTGTCTGTTTTCCTTAAATAAGGGAGTACTATACTAATAAAAGCATAATATGCTAATTAGACCAGAAGACTGGATGTCTTCTGGATGTCCTTCCGGACAAAGCCACGGTGGTGGGGGCCGAGGCAGAGGTGGTTAGGGGTGATCAGGCTGGCAGGGGGGAGCAGTTAGGGGCAATCGTAATCAGGAAGGCAGAAAGGTTAGGGGCAATCAGGCAGGCAGGCAGGCAGGCAGGCAGGGTGAGCGATTAGGAACCAGCTGTCCCGGATTGCGAGAGGGATGTCTGGACATCCCCCTAAGGGTCCTGGATTAGAGAGGGTGTAGACCGGGCTGAGGGACTCCCCCCTTCAACCCCCCCCACACAAGTTTCGTGCATCAGGCCTCTAGTGTGTAACATATAAATTCATTATAAATGATAAGAAGAACTAAATAATATGCTTGCTTTTAATATTGGTCATGGTTTTCAGCCTGTTCGAATATCGGATTATTCTTTAATAAAATTATTACGAGAAATATAATCTTTAGGAAAGCAGGTAAAACATTTAAAATTCTATAATTCTTTAAGGTGATATTATTGCATATGTCTCTAGACATAGACCATTCTTTTGTATTCTGGGTATTGAGAAATATCCCTAGACTTCTGCTATTCTTTAGTACCATCATAGTTGTAAATTATGGCCAGGTAGCAAAGAGCTATTTCACTGTTTTTCTTTTGCAGTGAGGGAGCCTTGTCAGTGGCCTTGCCAATATTATGTCTTTGCCTCCTTAAGAGGAAGGATGGCAAATTTTTGTCATTGTTTATGACTTTTTAATTCATATCACTTGGCTGTTAAAAAGCTAAAAAGTTAGCTTTTAAGAACGTAGAATGTAGGTATATAGTTAAATCACTTTTGGTGTGATTTAAATGCCATATTCTTTATATGCTTTACTTGTCATGTGGCAATGATGTGCACACCACTTAACTATTGCTTCAGGTGTTTAATCATATTGTTGAGGCTAGACTTCACCTTTTACAGAGTATCCACTCTAATAAAAGAGTAATATGCAAATTGACTGTCACCCAAGACACCCAAGCCATGTCCACCAGCCAATTATAGGGCTGTATGCAAATTAACCCAGCCAAGATGGAGGCTGGCAGCCACAGAGCGAACATCGGCAGGGGCGGGGTGGGTGGTGGCAGGGGTGGGGCAGGTGGTGCTAGCTGCGGTGGGGGCAGGGCAGGCGGCTGGGGTGGCCTGTCGAGGTGCAGCGTGAACCTGTGCAACCTGGACAAGGTCCCCAAGACCCTGGATTTCTTCTAGCTGCTGGGGCCAGACTACAGCCCGGCTCCGAGGAGGGCGTCTTGCTCCCCGTGGAGCCTCTGGATGGGTTCCCTGTCCATGGCCCTGCGGGGGCCCCAAGCTGGAGCCCAGGTGCTTTGAGCTGCTGGTAGCGAAGGGGGGAAACCTACGATACCCTGAGCCCTGGAGCACCCCGGGCTGTCCAGCGACCAAGAAGCCATCCCTGGCTGCAAGAGGGCACAGGCTGGGCTGAGGGACCCCCTCCCTACCCTGAGTGCACAAATTTTTGTGCACTGGGCCCCTAGTTTTTACATACAGTATTGAGTCACACAGTCCCCACAAAGAAAGGTACTTTTAGCCCCATTTCACAGATGAGTTGTATGTATAACATAGGTTATTTGATTTCATCAGTCCTGTAATGCTGGTAAGTAGTGGCTTTGTTTGGAATCCAGAGGTCACCAATGCAGAATGATGTTTCTTTCCATTCTGTCTAACCTGCTTCACTTGGCAGGTACTCTGTAAAAACACTGTTCAGTTTTCATATTTCATTAGCCAATTCTGTTTTCACTGGGGATTAGCTAGGTCTGCACTATCCAATATGGTAGCCTCTAGACATGTGACTACTTAACTTTAAGTAAATTTAATTAAAATAAAGAATGCAGCTTCTCAGTTGCCATGACTACATTTCAAGCACTTTCTACCCACAGCATTTTAGACAGTGAAGTTATAAAAATGTCCATCATTGCAGAAATTTTTTTTGAATAGTGCTGGTACAGACATTTGGTCTTCATCAGTCTTGAGAAATTGAGATGAATTCTTGTTCTATAAATATTTTTTATTTCTATAGCATTAAAAGGAAACCTAGAAAATTGTTAGGGGATCAAATTTGAGAAAAATTTACATAGAAATAGGCCCTCTTGGGGTCTGTTTGGATTCTTTCTTAAGTTGCCTTTAGAGGGTGTAGTTTTCATGCCCTTTTTTGATTTGAACAAGCAGATCAATTTCTAGCCAGGTTATACAACTTGGTCGAATAAGTAGTAAGGGATGACAGAAAGAACTCTGGAAACACACGATTTAGGTTCTAGGCCTAAGTTTTCTACTGAGTAGTTTTGGAATATGGCTCTAAGTCATTTAATAATATTTTAAGAATGAAATGCTTATACCAGATGCTATCAGTTTTATAATTCTGTGGTTCAAAATTTGATTGGAGTTGGAGATTCTATATTGTTTTGAATATTGACAGTTTATAGCTGAAGAAGACAGCTAAGTATTTGTTTTCAAAGTACATAATGCATTTTAGAGGGCATCCACATCCTACTGTTCTATAGGATTTTTTAAATGTGAATTTTATGATAATTATTTTAAGTGTGATATTCATGAAAAATTTCCAAGTGTGAATGTAAAGCTCTTATTGCAGTAGTTGAAGAACTGATTTAGAAAATAGGTGTTTACCGAAGAGCCCTGTGTCCCTTAGCAGAGTTAAAATATGTTTGCAGTTTGCCTCTACTGTTTTTATTTACAAATAAAAATAGCTTAATGTAGGAGTTCAGAGGACTGTGAAAACACTTTCTTTGATAGGGTAAGTGATAGAGTTGTTAATTCTCTCTGTCCACTGCTTATTTCCAGGAGGAGGTTTCCCTGTAGTCTTAAACAAGTAGCAGATGTGGAATGTGAAGTTTAGATCTCTATCCTGTGTTATTAAGGTGCATTATGAATAATTACAGGGGAAAATTTTGCATCTTACATTAAAATGCTGAAGGCACTCAATTAAACATATGTGCTCTGTGTTTAAATATAATATCACAATATATGTGCTGTGTGCCCTAGCTGTGTGCCCTATCTGTGTGCCCGGTTTGGCTCAGTGTATGGAGTGTCATCTTGTGGACTGAAGGATCCTGGGTTCAATTCCAATCAAAGGCATGTACCTTGGTTGCAGGTTCCTCCTGGCCTGGGCTCTTGTCAGGGCATGTGCAGAAGGCAACCAATTATTGATATTTCTCTCTGCCTTTCCCTCTCTCTCCTTGTCTTTTCTACTCTCTCTCTCAAAATCAATGGAAAAGGAGTGAGGATTAAAATACACACACATGCACACACACATACATGCACAGTGTAAACACCAATTCAAGTTTATGGTGTCACCCCTGAGGAATAATGTGTTATGAATTCCAAAGAACAGATTCATAAATCTTCTAATTTATACAGTAATTTTAAACTGTATTTGTGACACATCTCCCCATTCCCAGGTGGAACATAAAATTTGGGAATTTGAAAAGGGAATTTAATTGGGCTAGAAAGAGTAGTTCAGATTACATAATTTTTCTGGTACTTAGTGCTTGGAAGTCTCCATTGTCATTATAAAATACTGGAGGCCCAGTGCATGAATTCGTGTATGGGTAGGGCCCCTAGGTCTGGCTGCCTATCAGGGCTGATCACGGCCGGGGCCTGCTAAATGAGGGAAGGGCCACTGGCTGATTGGGGCCTGCCGACGGAGGAGAGAGATGGGGTGCAGGAGGAGCGCCCTGCCACCATATGGTTCCCCGCTGCCCCCCCTCCTCCTTCTCTCACCATCGTGCCACCACCGCAGTGGGCAGGCAGCAGGCTGATCAGGGGCTGCTGGCCAGGGAGAGGGATGGGGCGTAAGAGGCTGGCTGCTGGCCCCAAGGAGGGAGCCAGTCTTTGCCCCACCTCCCCTGGGAAAAGGGCTGCATCTGCCACCACCCACTCCCAGTTCCCAGTCCCAGCCTGAGGCCAAAGGACCCACTGGGGTCAGGAGAGGAGGTGACAGTCACTGGGCCAGGCACAGAAGGAGCGGACACTGGACGCTGATGCCACTGGCTGACCACGGGAAGTTGGCTTGGGAACTCACTGATCACCAGGGGGCAGCTTCTGCATTGAGCGTCTGCCCCCTGGTGGTCACTGTGCATCATTCTGGTCATTCGGTGCTAAAGGTCACTTAGGCTTTTATATATATAGATATTTGAAGGTCAGCAGTTTAATATTTCTTATAGTATGTTGATTATATGACACTATTTGTAAAATGTATTTTAATAAAAGTTTAGTATTGTGAAAATGATTTCTTGTTTTTCTGTTTTGTTTTTAAATAGGCTAGAAAGGGAGATAAAGCTATCATCAGTTTCAGATAAAGTAGTTCTTTAACTTTTAAAAAGTGCTTTGTAATTTAAGAGTGTATCACTTTTATTTTGTAAAAACATAACTGATCTCATAAATGATAGTTTCTAATGAATTCTAGATCCAAAATTTGACAGAACTACTGTATAGTTAGAAGAGAGAGATGCTAACTTTCTGAAGCAAATTTTATTGAACAAAAGACTTAAACAACAAATTTAATGCCATTAAGTAATTACGTTTAGTTGAAAGAGGGAAGTTCTGCATAAAATTCCCAAATCTTAATTGAAATCCTGTCTTATGGGTTAACCCATTTTCCCCAAGGTGAATATATGGGAGAATGTGTAAATTTATTTCAGACAATTTTCAATGAGTGCTAATTTGACTATTGATGGCGATAACTTACTTTTTGGCCCCTATGGTGTACCAGAAATTTTGTGAAATATTAGATATATTAAGTTGCAAGTCTTAGACATGCCCTTCTGCTGTGCTCTTTTAGAAGTAAACCTCTCAAGTGATTTCTAATGGGTATAATTAAGGATTGGTTAATGTGAATGGTAATAGGTTATATTTTAGTGCCTAGAAAATATGAATTGAATCTTTGAGGAATGAAGTATGAAATACAGGTAACTCATTCGTTACACATGTGCCAGCTCTTAGGAAATGGCTGTCCTCTTCTGTCCTTGCCTAGAATGGTTTACTTACCACCACTTAGTGATAACTGGCATATTTGATTAGAAGTTAAAGCCTATTAATTTACAGATTGTAGAGTATTATCATTAACTAACTTCTTTAGCCATGTTGATATATATTATAGTGATTAAGAAGCACAAATTCTAGAGCTAGAATGCTTAAGGTGGACTCCTCATTCTGCCACTGGGCAAGTTACTTATCTTCTCTGTGCCTCAGTTTCTACACGTGTTCAAAGGAGGTAATAGTACCTTTCTCGTTGGCTTGTTGTGACGATTAAATGATTTCACAAAAATAAAGCTCTTAGAATAAGTGTTTTAAAATGTCAACTTTTATTTTCATAATCCCCAAGAGGGTGGATAAAGAAGGCTGCTGTTCATGCTTCACTTTTATCCTGTAAATTCAGAAGTCATTACAGCAAAAAAGGGAGTTTCCTAGTGATAAGTTCTGAAACGTTTTTTCCTCTTTGTTGTTTTCATTGCTTTCCCAGAGAGGTTAAGCTGAATTAACAAGACTGATTTTAAAAATTGTCAGGTTTTTTTTTTTTAAACCAAGGAAAACACCATGGATATTTACTTAAGTATTTCCATGAAGTGTTTGCAATATAAACACTGTGGTATTGTGTTAACACATGAGAACCAAAAAAGTGGAACTGGCTAATCTGTTTTCACTTGATAAGCTGAATGAAGCCGAAAATAAATGGCATAAATGAGTGAGACAAATTAAAATTCAGATTACCATATTACTGGGATGGTAGGTAAACAAACATTTGGATACTGGAATTTTACTATTCTGGATAACTAGTGTTACATTTTTGGTTGAACATTATTATATTTAACGTTTTTGGTTGAACATTATTATATTTGCATATATAATACCTTTGTGTGGTATAAATTAAATTTCATTACATTTACAATGTGACCACTATGAAATTTAAAAATTAATTTGTATTTAGTTATAAGACTAAATTAAATACTGTAATTTAACTTTATTGGCATAGAAATATTTTTATAAAGTATATCTTTATAATTTTATTTCCAAGTAGTTTACTAATTTAGATTTTATATACAAAATGAAATTAATACTTAACTTTAATATCTCATTTTTTTTTAATATCTCATTTTTATTAGCCAAATGATTGTGGGACCTTGGTATATAAGTTTGTAATTGAATGTAATTCTATGTGAGACAACAAAGGTATTTAGTTTGAATGGCTTACAGATTTAATAGATTTAATAGCTGTTTATATTAAGACTATAAAGCAGTTTTGTTTCTGCTAATTTATTGGATATTCACAGCTTTTTATTACGGTAATTAGGGCAGACGTTCTTACTAATTCCATGTTACTGATGATTAATCTCAGATCAGAGAAGCAAAGAGTTTTGTATAAGGTTATTTCAAGGAATAACCTTGTGGCAGATCAAGCATTGGAACCCATATTTCTTGATCTAAATCTATTGTTTTCTACCATACCAATTAGCCACTTACCCTTTCTTCTGTCCTGGGGAAGAACAGTTACTCTTGTGCTTTGCTCATTGCTCCCATTGTCTGGGCTTGGTGGGGTGAGGGAATATTTAGTGTTGCTGAAGGAGCTATTTAAAGTCCTTAAAACTTTTTTTAAAAGTTAACTTTCAGTTTAAGAGGCCTTTTGCCTCATAAAAAGAATTTGAGGTAGCTTTATTCTTTTATAAAGGAAAAGAACATTTGCTAAAAAATAAAGAAGTCCCAGCTGAAGTATTAACAGGATATAGTGATGTGCTAGTAGTTGACGCTTCTACTAAAAAATATAGGAAAGTTCATGAATCTTGTAATATTTTCTTTGGTTGTCATGTTCATTTTTGTTGATTATTAGGCTTCAGAGGTATATTCAATCACAGGAAATTGGAATTATTTATTGGATAATATGTGGTACTTCTGAAATTTCTTACTAAATAACTTAGTTACTGTTTTTTAGTATTTTAATTTGAAACAACTCCAATATGTGTTTATAAGGGCTTCCTTGTAAGAATAAAGGAACTTTAACTGATAGTTATTGAGATATTTGCAGTGCCTTTTTAGAAGAATCATAGCATAGAATTTCAGTGTTAAAAATTATTGACGAAACCAAAGAGTTTTTGTTGATGTGGCTTGTATCTATTACTGTTTACTGTGTTAGAAATTAAAACTAAGAACATTGAAAAACATTAATACTTTTGAAATATATTCATTTTAATTTCTTTGATTGTGAGAAGATCAGAATTTACTACCTTGCTTTATTTAAGCATTTACAACATTAGTATTTTGTAGTTCTTGTTTAATATCCAACATTAATTTTGAATATTGATGCTTATTGTTGACACTCAAATATCAAGCTCTTTTGGCCTGAGACTCCAAAATAAGGCAATGTATTCTTACAATATTTTCTAAGTATATTGGTAGTTGTAGCTTTTGTTATGAAATATCTGAGTAGGGGATAGAAATGATTTCATAAGGAATCCAATACAACTTTATAACACTAGATAAACACTAAATATTGGTTTTGATAAGTAGACAGAATTATTACTATAAATTAGAATTTCATTTAGTTATAGGCCAAACAAAGAATAGATTTTGCAGCACAAAATAGGGAAAGAATGTAATTATTTCTTACAACTAGTTAACTGTTACTGTTTTCCACAAACTTCTTTTATTTCAAAGCTACTAGGTTTAATTTCAGACCTAACCTGTGTTACTAACCTGTTTCTGCTGCTGCATAAACTAGTAATAAGAATAATGGTAAGAATTTATGGTGGCTTATTATGTTGCACCCACTTACGTGTTTTAACTGATTTCATTCAATGAACACTATGAAGTAGCTACCATTATCTTCTTTTTGTAGGTGAGAAAACTGAGGCACAAAGGAGGCTAATTAATTATATCAAGGGGTCTCAGCCACAGAGTTGGAATTCTGATTCAGGCTATCTCGTTTTAGAGGCTATGCTTTTTTTTCTTGTTTTTAAACCCCCATTCAAGGATATATTTATTTTTGTTGCTGTTTTGTGTGTTTTGTTTTGTTTTAGAGAGATAAACATCGATATGAGAAAGAAACATTGATTGATTGCCTCCCTCGAACCTGCTTTTAACCAACCACTAAGCTATATTGCCTCAACTAAGTAAACCAACTGAACTAACACCCACAATAATAAAATAGAGAAAATAGATATTGATTATTTATTTAATGAAGATAATTAATAACTTAATTATGCAGCTAGCTTCATACACTAATTTCCCTCGGAATTAAAAAATATGTAAATGAATTTTTAGTTATAAAAGTA
>PVJC01031919.1:0-20251 GCA_004026665.1 Murina feae | reverse complement strand
ACTGGGAGCTTGTGGCTCTCTCCGTTTTGGAAAAGAACCGCGACCTCCGGTACCAGCCCTTCCCCGAGCCCGTGCGCGCGCCTCCGTACCTCTGTACTTTGCTTCCGCCACTCCTCTGAGTCTCAGACTCTTCTCTAGTTGTAGGATTTTCACTCAGCCAGCCGTCCTGTGGGTGCGAGTGGTGTCCGTGTGTTCTTTTTGTAGTTCTTCTGAAATAGTTGTTCACAGCTGCATATACGGTGTCTACCCTATGCCGCCATCTTGTTTCTCTCTTCACTTACCACATATTTATTGAGAGTACCTACAAAGAGTTTGACATTGTGTTAGAAACTGAAGAAATATTATTTTTAAAGTGAGAAAATAGTTTATTAAAATGGGTAAAATTAATGTAAAATATAAATATATTTCAGATGGACCCCAAGGAGCTAGTGAGGCACTACAGGAGATCTATGAAATTTCAGGTAAGTAACTTACAACCCCAAAATTATTCAAGCAACCCACTGCCATTTTACTTTTAAGTCTCACCGTACATTCCTACCCGAAAACCTGCTTCTTTCACAACCATAGCCTTGGGAACACTGCACAGGTGAGGTTTATCAGACAGAGGCGACCGTGGTGGCTCCCCAGCGGTGCACGCGTGCTTCCTCGGGGTGCAGATGTGTCGCTCCACATATGGGTCTTTATCCGCAGAACAGGTTAGGGCCACACTGACTCCCGGAGTTCGAGGACCGTCAGGGAGTATGGCTGAGCTTGGTCCTGCCCACATGGAATGCCGGCCTCATTCGTGTGCCATGATGACATAAGAGCCTGCAGCTACTTCTACTCTTTTTTTCTTGTTCTGTATGAAAATAATAGAAGAGAAGCGAGTAGTTAAGTGACATGGCATGGCCTCTGCCTTTCCTCCAATGGCAGCATAATCTTGTTTTTTACCTGCAATCACTTACAACCAAGCGCTGTTGCCTCCCATCCGTTCTCCCTCACTGTGAGACACAGGCAGGCATTTGGGGGTCACCCAACATCACCCAATCTGGAGGAGTGAAGTTCAACCTCCCATTTCAAGGACAACACTTTAGTGGCCTCAAATGTTGTTTAAAACAGAGTACAAAGCTGGGTTTAGGTGCCAAAGTGTCCCACTTCGTGATGTATGGTGATTAAAATGCCTTTCCGTGTGTTTTTATCTCCACCGAGAACTCAAGTTCACTCCACACTCCTCATCACTGTCATGACTGTGATGAGGGGAAATTTACTCGTATTTAGTTGGGTTGGTAACAATAAATGGTTGCGTTTCTTTAGTTGTGGTCGCTCCTGCTTTTCACCTGCCCTGAGCCCACCCTGCTCACTGTGCATGGACTAGAGGCACCTTTGTGCTTGGTGACTGTGCTCGTGGCCTGGTAGCTTCTGAGGACAGACGAGCATCTCAGCCTGGTCACCCCCGCTCTGCAGGTGCCATGCACAGTGCACAGAGCTGGTCAGCCCCGCTCAGTTCACATCATCGAGAAGTGAGTCATCACATGACTCCCCACACATGTCAACATCAACCAAGACTAGGCCTGGCTGCTGAGTGAAGTCAGGTGGGCAGGTGGATAGTCAGCACCTAAAAGAGCTTCATGCGGATAGATCGGGTTTTTATAGGTTAAAATAAAGATGATTATGGTTCGGCCAATGTGGCTCAGTGGTGAGCATCGATCTATGAACCAGGAGGTCAGGGTTTGATTCCTGGTCAGGGCACATGCCTGGGTTGTGGCTCCATCCACAGTGTGGGGCGTGCAGGGGGCAAGTGATCAATGACTCTCTCTCATCATTGATGTTTCTCTCTCTGAAATCAATAAAAGCATATTTTTAAAAAAAGATTTGTATGATCTGAACCAGAAGGCACAGCAGCTGGGGCAGCACCTGCCTTCCTCGCTGGGGAGATGTTAGCAGCTGCTCCTTTCACCTGCAGCTTGTCCTGAGGCTCAGCATCTTCTGGGTAAAGCCCAGGGGTTTAATGATACCATGCGGTTTGCAAACCAGAACTGTTAGTAATTGGTTTCTAATGGGGGGGAGGGGAGAGTGCACGCAAACCGGAAGTGCCTCTGCTCTTGGGGAGCACAGCCGCCCCGAAATGCTGGCCCAGTGCCTGCGCTTCCATAAGGTGGCCCCACAGGATGCTTTTCCCTGCCCTTCATTGTCTTAGATAAATAACTGTTTTAATGAACCCACTCTTCAGTGTCATGTAAAAGCTAATGAAGGCGAATGATTCTCTTATGTGAAGAAGTGTGTGATTGTGCCATTGGGCAGGCTCTCCAGAATGCTGCTGTCATTCAGCATCACCAGGGTGGGAGGCCAAGGTACACAGACACAGGACAGACCCAAGCTGCAGGCCAGCGGACTGCACTGCAATGCCCTCTCCCGCCGCCACGCGGGGGCTGCAAACCTCAGGATTCCTCCTGCCCCTCCGCACAGCTGAGGCGCACCCCTCCGCCCAGTGTGATCCCAGGTAGACAGGTGGGGCATGGATGCGGCCTCCTGGACCCGCGCTGTCAGCGTGAGCACCGCAGAACTGGCTGGAACAGAAACATTTCAGTGCAGGGAGTGTGCAGGGCTTTCAAGAAAAATCAGGAACAGACTTGCTTTCCAGTCCTGGAGCCCTGTGTTTAAAACTGGTAAAGTGCAGCCCCGCATCCGTAACCCCACCACCTCTGCAAGGCCTGACTGTGCAGGCGACTGAGCTGAGCTCGCGGGGGGGCCAGGCCGGGCTCAGAGGGCACCCCTCTCCCCCAGGGCTCAGAGGGCCAGGCCCCGGGGAAGGCTCAGAGGCTGAGGGGAATGGAGCACCTGCATGGGCTGCAGCGTGGCCACCTTGTCTCCATGAGCTGTTGCTTCCAGTGGCACCATGTGTTTAACCACAAGCAGTTTTGTGTTAAGCAACACAGAACAGTGATGGTGGCTGTCAGCTCTACACACGTGAGTATAATCCACGTCCAAAAAGCACGTGGACATGACATAATTGCACACATGTTCTCCCAACAGCTTTAATCCAATGTTTAGGATAAACAGGATATTGAAGGTGATCCATCTCTTGTAGGTAGAGCACAGGAGGTTTATCTCGGTGCAGTAGCTGATGCAATGCTGTGAGCGCACTCCAGCAGTTCAGATCTTTCTGGCAAACAAGGAAGATGGCAATGCCTACCTGAGCCCCTCTTAGAGCCACGTACACAGTACCCCGACCTTGACACTCATTGGCTCCCTGAGAAGATGTTCCGTGATTGGCCACCTCTGCTATAAACACTGCTGTACTTCCTCAATAAAATTAGACGTGCGTCGCAGAACCTGGTCTCCAGAGTTGTGCATGCAAGCATCCTAGTGCTTAGGGGCTCTGTCGTCCTCACCCCTGGGAGACTCCCTGCTTCAATTTCTATTGATATTCTTACTTGGAATTGTCTGGTTTTAATTATGGGAATCTTGAAGAGATTTAAAACATCCTAAATGTACAATGTTCTTCCTTTACCCAAACTGTCCATTTTTCTGTCCTTATCATTGCTTTGAATTTTAAAAACTCAGTGAAGGAAAAACATCATTGCATCCACTGCTGGGAGCTGATCTTGGCTGTTTTCATTCTGTATCTCACAGCAGGTGTTTTATAACCGAAGACAGGAACGCTTTCATCTTCTAAACACAACTATAGTCACAGATGAGTCTCATAATTTTATTCTTTTCCGCTCGTCCTTTTTGCTGAAACAGTCGCTGAATGCCTGGAGTACTGGCTGTGAAAGGAGGGTCCGATCAAGACAACCTCCCAGTTCTCGTACCCACCCAAAATTCTGTAATCCCAGAAAAATGCAGACATACTTTTCCATAACAAAATTATTTACCATAACATGAGTACAGCTCAAATGTCCATTAACAGGGAACTAGTTAAATAAATTGTGGTACATCTATATAATAGAACACACTTTGTAATGCAAAAATCCTACACAATATAAGGCCAGGGACCGTAAGCTAACAACCGGGGCGACCACTCCACGAGTCACCAGGAGGTGGGTTGACCACCTCTAGGTCCCTCCCCTCCCCAGCCTCCTCTATCCCCCCACCCCCACCCACAAGCAAACTGGGGGTGGGTGGTGGCGGGGCAGGACTGGGTACTGGCAAGTGGGCAAACAACTGACCTCTTGGTCCCTCCCCCCATCTGTTAGCAGATGGGGATGGAAGGCAGAGGAATGGGGATTGACTGAGGCAAGACCCGTGAAGGGATGTACTTGCTACTGTTTGAATGTGTAAGTGCACTACCTGTTGCAAAGATTCTAAGACATAAATATTTTATAACTCATAGCTTCATGGGGTAACTAACACAAATATGGGGAGAGTCCAGGTCTGGATTTCGTGTAAATCATTAGCCATAGCAAGAATAGCTATTTCCAAAGACAGCCTCTTAAGAGGAAAGCCAGAGGTTGTGTAAACTTTGGTGGGCCTCATGCAGATGCTGGCACCAGCGCACAGCAGCCATGGCAGACATGGGGGCTGTGCTTCATTAACCTGGATATTCTTTACCTGGCTGGTTCTTCCAAACAACTTCGTTATAGCAGCGAGGAAAATAAGAACTAGCGGGTAAAACAGTCTGTCCCCATTGCTGTGCTGAGCAGGGGACCTGGCTGGGCTCCTCTCAGGCTCCCCGATCAGACTCCACCTCCAGGCTCAGGGTCTCTCCAGTGGAGAGGGAAACAGCCTCAGGCCCTCGGGACAGCTCCAGATGCCGACTCCAGCCTGACCAGGAATGCAGCCTGGGGGCCGATGCCTCGCGCCAAGCCCCGGGTGGGCATGCCGTCCCTTTCTCTTCCCAGGTGAGGGTATCAGGAAGCTCCTGTTCAGAGGTGACCAGTGTTGAGACATGCAGGCCAGTGTTTGGGAGTTCGGCTGGCAGTACAATAAAAGTGTGTAAAGTGCCAGCGCTTCCCACCCATCCCTGTGTCCCTAAGGGATCCAAAGTCTGTTCGTATTCAAAAGCTTTTCTAATATAGGACATTCTGAAAGTCAGTATTGGACCATGTTACCCCATGGTCCAGTCATTTCACACATAAGTGAGTCATTTTGATGCACAGTTCTCTGGGGAAAATATTATTTATCTGTCTCCAGTTGAGAAATACTAAGAATATCAATTGTCAGTTCAGTGATCAGTTAAGCTAACTTTTGAACCATGTCTTTGTGCAAACTTCTGTTAAGAGCACCATAAACAATTTACCACCAATTGGAATTATCTTAATCTGAATGTTTGGGGGATTTTTCCTACTCAGCAATTCTGCAAAAACAAACCATTTGTGTATATTTCTAGTTAAAGAGTCATTACTATTATGTCTGTTTTCTTAATTCCAAATGTTCTACTATAGTCATATATACATTGGATGAAATTTTGAACTAAATAATCTTTGAACTAAATAACCCCTAATAATCCCTCCTAGCTATATGATCCTGTGATTCTCAGCACAGAAAAAAATTAAATACATTAACTAGGTATGCACACAACCCTTTCAAAAGACATGTTCTTTTATTGTCCCCATTTTACAGATGAGGAAACTGAGGCACGGAAATGTTAAGTGACTTTTCCAAGGTCACACAGTTAGCAAAGGGCAGAGGCAAAGTCTTACTTTTGCATTCCTCTGCCTCAGGTAGTAAATGAGGAGGTGGGCGAGGCGTGTGCGTAGGCCGGGTGAGTTGAGGTAGAAGTAGATGTAAGCAGGAAAGAACCTCAAGGTAAATAGGCACTCTGTTTGGATTCGACGTGTGTAAACTCACTGTCTCTTTAAACAATGTCATGAATTGCTAACTGGTGCTAATATTTATTGGACTTGAAATTTTGTTGAAATTAAACACATTTGATGGAACTTCCTTAGGAGCAGTGCTAGTCTTGAGCCTCGGGACTCAGTACCTGTTTATTACTTCAATGTGTTATCCTCTTTCTCTTTCACAGATGTTTTGGGGGCATGTGATTTTAATTCTTGTAAAATAGAGTTCTACTCTATGCTTTATAAAGAAAAAGGAGCCCTACTCAGTTTGGCTTGGTGGATAGAGCACCAGCCTGCGGACTGAAAGGTCCCAGGTTCGATTCTGGTCAAGGGCATGTACCTTGGTTGTGGGCACATCCCCAGTAGGGAGTGTGCAGGAGGCAGTTGATCGATGTTTCTCTCTCATCGATGTTTCTAACTCTCTATCTGTCTCCCTTCCTCTCTGAAAAAAAAATCAATAAAATATATTTTTTTAAAAAAGAAAAAGGAAAATGCTTTTAAGCTTGATTTTCATTGAGCACTAGAGGCCCAGTGCATGAAATTCATGCACTAGAGGGGGTTGTCCCTCAGCCCAGCCTGCACCCTCTCACAATCTGGAACCTCTCGGGGGATGTCCAACTGCCAGTTTAGGCCCCCAAGGGGTCCTGGATTGTGAAATGGATGTCTGACTGCAGGTTTAGGTCTAATCCCCAAAGGCCAG
The DNA here is from genome assembly GCA_004026665.1 of Murina feae. NCBI lineage: Eukaryota > Metazoa > Chordata > Mammalia > Chiroptera > Vespertilionidae > Murina > Murina feae. Next base: position 13,792 of record PVJC01031919.1, on the reverse strand, counting down.
GCCCCTGGCCTGCGGGGATTGGGCCTAAACCTGCAGTCAGACAGCCCCCAAGTGATGTAGCAGTACACCAAGTAGCAGGCAGCCAGGGAGGAGAGCTAGAACCAAAGCCAGGCACCATGCCACTCACAACTTGCTGCACCTGCTGCTGCCACTCAGTAGTGCTGCCATGGAGTCAGGAGAGGCTCCTGCTGCCACAGCTGAGCTCGCCAGCCATGAGCCTGGCTTCTGGCTGAGGGACACTCCCCCTGTGTGAGCACACTGATCACCACTCCTGCATTGAGTGTCTGCCCCCTGGTGGTCAGTGCACATCATAGTGACAGGTTGACCAGTCATTCTGGTCATTCCGGTCATTTCGGTTGTTCTGTTGTAACGATCGCTTAGGCTTTTATATAGAGAGAGAAAGATTAGGAACAAGACTAACTATAGAGTGGAAGTCCAACAAGCCAGGAGCTGTGGAAGTTGTTAGACACTATGCTAAGTGCCCCTAGAGGAAAATCCACCGAACAGATGCTCATTTTTTTAAAGACACATGGATGGGATTATTTTGAGGGACAAAAAAAAGTGTCATAGTTTTATTTAAATGGATGTCTTTAAGACTAACACACTTTGGGATTTCTTCTGCTTGTTTTCTATATAGTACAGGTCATTCTTTGAGTTTAATCATCACCTGGAGTCAATCATGGACAGAGCGTATATCTACAGGTAAGATGGAGTCAATGATGAATGGGGCATATATCTACAGATAGGACAGAATTGAGCATAGACAAGGTATATATCTACAGTTAAGGTGAGCTCAGTGTTTGTTGGCTGGAAGAGAAGGCAGGGGTACATTGCAGATGGAGGAATGTGACCTCCTGCAAAGAGAAGGAATCATCTCAGATTTTGGCCACATAATGTGTCAGGTTGTATTCTAAAACAGACTTGAATATATTTTGAAGTGAGATAAGAGTGTAGAAATTATACTGCCTAAAAGTGAGGGTGTAATTCACATCAGTGTTTGATAACTATTTTCCTCAAATAGGACTACAAAAATAGGCCGAATTCCCGGCTTCCATCAGAGCAGGTACAAATAATTGTGCTTGGTCACAGGCTGACGTCCCGTCTCCTTCAGACAATTCATTCTCAGCCACGTTTCATCCATTTGCTCCGCTGATGCTCCCCTGCATGGAGACCTCTAGCCACACAATCATAGCAGGGAGCTGGCGAGCTTTCCCGAGGTTAAGTCAGCGTGGCTATTTCATGGGACTCGAGGTGGACAGGTGACCCTGGGGCACATCTTTAGGAGCAGATCCATAGCATCTGTGGAAAGAGAGGGAGGTTTTTACTCTGTCAGTGCCCGTTGGGACACCGCAGTCAGAGAACATGCTTGGCTCTATCCTGTCACACTGCTGCCTGGAAGTTAACACCCAGATTTGGAGCAAGGAGACTCAGCGGCAATGGTCAGAAGAAGGAACCACTAGCCAGGCTGCACTCGAAACAGCGTCCATTCCTGCTATGCTGTCTTCCACAGGGTCGCTCAGACGGCAGGCTGCTTGCTGTTTGTCCTGCACGTGAATGCCTGCATCTACTACTGGGCTTCTGACCACCAAGGCATCGGAACCACCAGATGGGTGTACAGTGGTGAAGGAAACATGTCAGTTTTCGTTTTGAAGGAAACTTACGGCCTTCTTAACTTTCTGTTTCAGTGTAAGAGTCTTGTAAAGCCAGTGTTTTTGAAACTGTAAGTCACAACCTATCAGTGGACAGTGAAAACTCTTTAATGGGATATTTTCAGTGAAAGAAGGTCAAGTAGAGGAGGACAAAATAGGAAATATCAGAATCTGTCATATCTATTAGGGGTGTGTATGTGTGTTTATGTACATGTGTGTGTGCGTGTGTGCCTGTACATGTATGCATGTGTTTGTCCATGTGTACACACGTGCATGTATGTGTGCACATGTGTGTGTGCATCCTGTGCTGACCCAGGAAGTGCGTGTCTTACTCTGCATCATGACCAAACCGGTTTGGAAGCCGCTGTCTCAGACAGCTGAGGGCCAAGGAATGTCCAGGCACTCAGTGCAGATCTTTAGGAGTGAACTGTGCCAGTTATTTGGGGGGTTGTAGAGGGCTCATTAATTGACCACCGAAGGCTTTTATGGTTATGGGTCGGCTATGACCACTCTCTCAAACACTCAAAGAGTAACAAGGATCCTGTACAACTTGATTAGACAGGCAGGACCCCAGGAGTCAGAGGTCACCTGACAATGTCAGGGAGCATAGGCAGGACTCAGTGATAGCACCAGGGTATTCACCGTGAGACTCCCTGGGGGCAGATGCAGGGCCCAGCTCAGTCCCCTCCACTCACTTTCTGCGCCAGTGAAACGATATTAGAGGCAACATTCTCGCGGGAATGAGTAGCCCCAGTGTGGCTCTGATGGGCAGTCCACGCAGCCCTCGGGAGGAAAGCAATGACCAATACCACAAACTAGGGAGTCACCCCACTGCTCACATGCCACTTACAGAGAGTAGGATGTGTGTAAGGGATTAGAGCAACAATTTTGAACTTTTAACCTAAACTAATTTTAAAAATTTGAAGTCAAAGGCCCACTTATTAGTAAAACACACCTACATACACACAGACACACAAGCACACAGTCATACAAACACACAGAATATCTCATGAAAGTTTACAGCCAGATCTATAAGTAATTGCCTTTAGCATGTGAATCAACTTAAATAGGTATTTAGTTTATTATAAATAACTAATTTATATAGGAAACTGAGTAAGGTACTAGTTCTAGTAAATATTGCCTAAAAGTGAGTGTGTAATTCACACCAGAGCCTGGTAGCTGGTTTTCGCAAATCAGTGAGCTAGTACAGAGCTGCACCGGAACTCCTCTGGCTTAAGTGCACTAATGTCGGACTTCTGATCCTAGCCATGGCACAAGCCAGATGTCCACAGCACCCATCTCTAAAATTCAACAAGGTCTGTTACTTGTAATGGTTGTCTGTGATTACTTGTTACATTTGTAGATCATTTGTGATCACAACTGCTGTCAATTATTGCAAAATTATAAGGAGGATCATAAAGTCTACCAAACAGCTGTGTATGCTGAGGCTGGAGCAGGTGGCGAGACACCACGGGGGAACAGAAACAAGGACAGTGTCTTCATCAGAGAAGGAACAATAGGATCAAAAAACTAAAAAACAGAATCGGTCAAAAAAGAATGGATCAAATTCACCAACCAAGAGAGATTGTCAATATCAGTCCAATAAACTTTAAAACAAAAATAATTTTAGGAAAAAGAATGTCACCATATAAGAGTAAAAGTTTCAATTCTCCATTAATATATCCCAATTCTAAATGGTATGCACTTAATAAAATACTTATAATAAATCAGAGAAACTCATATAGCAAAAATGAATATAAGGAAGGAAAATCAGCAAATACATCATCAAAGTGTGGACAACTGCATGTGACTGTTGATAGGTCTAGAACAAGAATAGTGAATATATGTACTAATCTTTGTAAAGCTTTATGTAATAATAATTTTTAAAAAATTTAAAAAATAAAATAAAATAAAATAAAAATAAAAATAAAATAAAAACATTTCCTAAGCAAAAAAAAAAAAAAGAATAGTGAAGACAGAAAACGTGAGGACGCAGCTGACAGGCTGGATTCAATGGCTGTAAATGGAACCTTGCACTGAATAATTAGAAACCACCTGTTCCTCTTACTCCCTCACAGAATTACAAAAGGGATCCCTCCCCAGGCCAGGAAGCAGGTCTCACACACTTCCCAGTAGTGGTTCCTTCCAGCCACCTCCACCCAAAGGCAAGCATTGCCTTTCCCCCCAGGCGCCAACGCTGCTCATTAGCCAGAAGACTCACTCAGAACCAAAGCTTCCCACCCAGGGGCCAGCCAGGGACACGGGCTGCCAGAGAAATGCCTCTAGCAGCGGCATGCTCACAGGTTCTAGGACAATCCACATGAGGCCCTTGGGAGCGTGGCTGCTCCTTCTGTTGCTTTATGCGCTTTGGCCTTGTAAGCCTGTGTGGCTTCTGAGAACCCCTACATGGAAGGGTGCTCCCGTGGCCACTGGACTTGTAAACGTTGCCCTCGCGAGGACCAGGCAGCAGACTGTGTGACCTAAGTTGAGTGCTGGGAACATTTAAAATAGAACCAAGTTTACTGCTGCCCCATGAATCCTCACCAGATGGACACTGTGTGCTTCAAGAGGGGACAAGAAGTCCCTTCCGTTTGTATGGTGAGAGGGCATCCTGCCTTAGAAAGCTGAGGGGCAAGGACAGGGCTTAGCCGAGGGAAAGCATGACCAGGTAAGGCTACCTGGTTCCCATGAACACATGTGTTCATTTCTCTTCTGACATAAATTCCCCAATATGCCCAAACCTCTCAGCGAACCCCAAGCCCCGATGCCTAGCACATGGGTCTTCACAGGAAAGAGGGAGCACCAGGCTGCCCTGGGGACCACGACGGAGGACCTGAGGAAGGGTTGCCGCCCACCCAAGGCTGAGGAAGCCGAGGGTGACAGCACCAACCCCTCTCCCACAGGAGATGCAGGCCCAGGTCCGTGAGGGTGTCTCCCCGGAGCACCCCAGATTCTTCAGCTCAGGAAGACCAGCCTTTCCACAGACACGCAGCACCTTCAGATGGAATCAGACCACCAGGCCGCAGAGTTCCGTGCGCAGAGGGAGGCAGAAGGCGCTGGGTTACTAGCTAATCCTAGAGAATCCGTAAGATACCATCCAATTAAGTTACAAACCTTACCTTTGGTTGTGCATGTCTGGATATAAGACATGACAGAAAAGAATCCTCAGACAAACCCCGGGGCATCAGGGCAGAAACCTTCAATTAGCACGCAGACTAATCATACACACACAGTAGTGTAGGCCAGCGCCTGAGCTGCACAGGGGAGTGGTGTTTAACAGGGAAAACAAGAAGACGGGAGAGGAATTTATATGCTTGTCCCTACTCGGCCGGTGAGGGAGGAGGGCACGGGAGTCCCGACACCTGTCAGAGCGGGTCACAGGGGGAGGGGAGCTGGGCAGTATTGGCCTCAGTGGACACAGCCCAGAGGGTGGTGAGGGCCTAGGGAGGCAGCGGGTGGGCTAGAAGAGGAGAGGGGACATATGTAATACTTTCATCAATAAAGATTTAAAAAATAAAGTTCTTCAATTTAAAAAGACACATAGGAGCACCGGAAGTGCAGGGGGATGGGCCGGCGGCGGGGTGCGATTCTGTCCGCATTGCGGGAGGGGCGGTCCGGGCGCTGCGGGAGCTGCAGCGGAGTCAGAGTCGCCCAGCAGGTCAGTGCCCGCTGATTCGGCCCTGAAGCGTCGCCCTCTTTCCTCAGTTCGCTGGGAGCAGGAGAAGAGGAGGCCGGGGGAGCTCCAAGCCCCCTGCTCCTGCCCATCGCGAGTGCACCTACCGCCATGGCCTCACCATGTCCTCCCTCCTCTTCGGCCTCTTCGGCAAGAAGCAGATACGAATTTTGATGATCTGAGTGGATGCTGCTGGCAAGACGACCGGTCTGTATAAACTGACGTTAGGGGAGATAGTCACCACCATGCCTACCACTGGTTTAATGTGGAGACAGGAGAATATAAGAACATTCGTTTCACAGTGTGAGGTGTTGGTGGTCAAGATAAAATAAGGCCTCTGTGGAGAATGCCCAGGGTCTTGTTTTTGTGGTAGATGGCAATGATCGTGAAAGAATTCAGGAAGGAGCTGAAGAGCTGCAAAACATGCTTCAGGAAGATGAGTTGCAAGATGCAGTGTTGCTGCTTTTTGCAAATAAACAGGATTTGCCAAATCCTATGGCCAACAGTGAAATGACAGATAAATTGGGTCTTCAGTCTCTTCATAAGAACATGGTATGTTCAAGCCACTTGTGCTACACAAGGAACTGATCTGTATGAGGAACTTGACTGGCTGTCAAATGAGCTTTCAAAACGTTAAATGAAACTGGATATCTAATCAAGGACATGTTGGGTAGAATTTGTCTAGGCTTGTTACAACAAAATCAGTTTGCATCTTGGTTATTAGACAGTATCTGGGACTGGTTTGGGCAGAAAAATAAATAAATAAATAAATAAATAAATAAATAAATAAATAAAAAGACACTTAGGTGCAGGTAACAGGAAATGATAAATTGAAAGTTAAAACACAATCCATAAAATTTATCCCATACTTCTTCAAGCTGGTTCTCTTTAATATCCAAGTTCACTGTTACAGTACTAAGCCTAAGGAAGCTGCTGGAAGAAATTGCAGTGATGGCACCTTCATCCTCTTGGCAGAGTGGTTTCCAATCTACCAATTACTCATTATTACCTTTCTCTTCCTATATCTGCCAAGTTACAAAAAAACAAAAACAAACAAAAAAACAAACAAAAACACAACTCATGTCCTTCAAAAGGTACTGAATTTCAAAATGAGTGATTTATTTCTAGATCTGGTGAAAATTCCTCGCCCTGGCCAGGTAGCTCAGTTAGTTAGATCATCGTCTCAATATGCTAAGGGTGCAGGCTCAATCCGCAGTCAGGGCACATACAAGAATCAACCAATGAGTGCATGAATCAAGGGAAAAACAAATCATCTTTCTCTCCTTCCCTTCCCCTTTCTCTCTCTAAAGATCAATCAATAAAATGAAATTAAATTTAATTTAAAACTTTCAAAATTTTTTTAAAAGAACAGTCCAAGCTTCTAATCATGGTGTGGTCCTTCCAGTGACCAGCCTCATCCAGGAGCCCGCCCAGAGTCACCTCCTTAGGACAAAGAAACACCCCTGTCACCCAGGAAATCACAGGCGTCAGGAGCTCTGAACCAGGAGCCGGGGCAGAGACCAGTCTGTGTCTGCTAGTACCTCCCAGTGCTCCGAACAGACAGTGCAGAACAGAGAACCAAGCAAGGCACAGGGTCCAGGCCCAGACACCTGGCCTCAATCGTCTTTCCAGCTCTCTCCAGCCTTGCCCAACCAGGGCCCACTCCTCACAGGTACCCGTCTCTGCTGGGCCTGGCTGAGTTCCTGCGCCACGGAGTATGAGCTTAATGAGATAGTTGTTGGTTTATAGCATCAAGTTTTGGAGTGATTTGTTTTGCAGCAAGAGATGACAGGAACTGCTTAGTAGACACCCTTCTTGGGTTTGTTGAGTCATTTCACAATTAATATCAATTAGTGACATTAGCCCCAGCTGTGGTGGCTCAGTTGCTTGGGTGTCCTTTCTGCATTGAAAGGTCACTGGTTCAATTCCTGCTCAGGTTTCAGGCTAGATCCCTGGAAGGGGGCATGCAGGAGGCAGCTGATCCATGTTTCTATCCATCTATCTATCTCCATTTCTTTTCCTCTCTCTCTCAAGATCAATTTTTAAAAATTATTTTCTGTTAATCCTCACCCAAAGATATTTTTCCCATTGATTTTTCGAGAGAGTACAAAGGAGGGAGGAGGAGAGAGAGACATACACACACACACATTGATTGATTGCTTCCCACAGGTGCCAGGGCCAGGGATTGAACCTGGCTGACATTCTAGTCACTGAGCAAAACCGGCCAGGGCAAAATATCTCTATATATAAAAGACTAAGCGACCATCCAACCATCCAACCAGTAGCTATGATGTGACTGACCACCAGGGGACAGACACTCAATGCAGGAGTTGCCAAGCTGTGGTGACTTGGCAGTGGCAGTTCTCAGGTGATGCACCCCAAAACCACAGAGGAGGGAGCCCGATTCTGGGGTACATCACCTGAGAACCACCCTCTCACAATCTGAGACCCCTAGGGAGGTGTCGTCAGAGAGCTGGTTTCGGCCCTATCCCTGCAGGCCAGGCTGAGGGACCCCACCTGCTGGAGGGACCCTGCTCACTCCGCAGATGCCCTTCAAGCCACACTGCTGCCCCAGGTGAAGCCAGCTGGCCTGGAGGGGACTATGGGAGATTGGCTCCAGGGCACGTCTGGCCCATCTCACCCAGTTCCCCGCCTCCACCGGCCACCTTTTATTTCCTTTCAGTGTGCATGAATTGAAAGGAAATAGCGGCACTCATTTAAAATAATAATAAAAAGAAGAATTGTCATTAGAACACGTGGTGCTTCCCAGGGCTGCCATGGAAAGAAATCTTGATCAGGAGGATGTGTTATAATGGAGTGGTGATCTATATTCCCAATCACGGTGACATTTTAATGTGAGAGTAGAGAGCAAAATGTGTATTTTTCTCTTTTCTCAGGTACTTGAGATGTTATTACTGGGCAGTCCGAAGTCTGGTTACCATTGGGGGTATTCGAAATTGTGTTTCAGCTGCTGAACTTTTTCTTGGGAGTTTTCGTGTTCTCCAGCTTGATTGGTCAGGTCAGTACGATGAGAAAACCAGGTACATGATGGTGTCACATGGGGAAAGTGCATGCACCTCTGTCAACGTCACAGGAAGAACCAGAATCTGTGTGGTGCTCTTTTCAAACTAACTCTCATCTACGTTCATGAATCAGAGGAGGATGGGATGGGCCTTTCTGTTTTCAAAGTGTCAAGTCTATTAGGGACCTGTGCACGCAGAGCGCTGGGTTAGACTCACAGAGAAAGGCTCGTTTCTAACGTGATTTCCTACATGGAGCTTCCCCCAAACCTTAAATATCAAGTATTGCCCTTGACCCCAGGCTAGCCTGCCCAGCATGGGTTGTTGTTGAAGGTTGACCTAGGAATCAGGAGGTCACAGTTCGGGGCATATGCCCAGGTTGTGGGCAGGATCCCCAGGAGAAGGCTTGCAGGAGGCAGTCAACCGATGATTCGCTCTCATCATTGATGCTTCTCTCTTTCCCTCTCCCTTCCTTCTCAAATCAATAAAAGTACATTGTTTTTAAAGGGAGAGGTTAAAATCTACTTCAGAGGTCATATGATGGGGAGATCAGCAAATGCCACCCACATTAGCTTCATTAAGAAACCATCAGTTCATCGTGTTGATGGTGGCAGCTCCTGTCCTTGTTCTCAAGAAGCCACAGTCTCCAAGGAAAGCAGAGCAAAGCAGGTGCATAAGTAACTATTGCGAGGTGGTTGGCATTTGCAAGAGACAGAGCCCAATGTCTTCACGGATTTCCAGAATCACAAGAAACAAAAAGCTCAACAGCAGAGCATCTGCAGAAGTTACACTGTACATTTGAGAGTAAAAAGCCATGTTGAGATCTGTGTGCTGGGTAGAGTCAAAGAAAATCAGAGTGGTATTCCCGCTAGGTAAACAAACGTTCCCGCTCAGCTCACTCACCGTGGTGTGAATAAAACCCGTGCTGTAACAACACTTAGCAATAAGCACTATCCTCTATAACACCTGAAGCTGACCACCCAGAGTCAACACTCAACTCCTACCTCCATGCGTGGCAAGGACTTGCCCTCCTTAAGACCAGAGGGGAGTTGGGAAACTCTGTATTCGCTCAGAAAGAGAGTGCTTCCCAGGAGGTTTCTTAGAGAATTCATTGAAACATCCTAAAAAGCAGCTAAGAGTCTGTACTTACAGGTGGGTGGTTTCATCCATGTGATGGGCAGTGATGAGCACAGGCTGTGCTCGGGGAAGTAGAACAGGTACCAGAAGGATGGAGGGAGGGACACTTGTAACTAAGTTTAGAGGTGTGTGTAGGGATGCGCTAGTTTAGGGGCTCGGATTGTTCAGTCGGAGATGTTGACTTTATCCTAGAAGCATGGGAAGTTGGCCAGGGGAGGATTTTCAATAAAGAAGAGATTCAAGAAAGATCAGCCAGGCCTTAGCCACTTGCATCTACAGCAGCACGGCCACAGCCAAGCGCTTCCCCACGCTCGTGCAACTGGAGCAGCCGGGAGGGGCGCCATTTGCTGGGTGACAGCAAAGCAGCCCTACTGGTTGCACACAGAGCACCTCAAGAGCCCACAGACAGGTCACCTTAAGGCGTGGCTGGTGGAAGTGATCTTCGGCTCGGCAGAGAGCACATTCCACCCTGCTTCGCATTCATCAGTGGAACCCTGACGGCGAGGCTGAGATCTTGATATTGGGCTGGCCTTCTTACCAAAAGATGTGTCCAAGATGATCATGAACTTGGCTGCTATCACTGCCAACTCCGGGCACAAGGCTCATGAAAGAGCGCTGCCCAGCAGGCCGAGCCCTGGAGCTTCGCTGCAGCCCGGGCAGCTGCGGTCCAGGCCTCCCCTGACGCCTTCTGGGAGAAGGCAACCCAGCTGTTCCCCACACAGTCTAGGAGGCTGCAACCCAGAGCTCCCCCAACGCTACCCAGAGCCCAGTTCCCAGGTTATGAAGGCATTCCGGGGCCCCGGAGCACGAGCCAGGCAAAGGTTCAAGTGCAAACCCCTATCTGGAGCCCTATTCTAGGTCCTGCTTCTGCCAGAAGCTGGGGAAGGTAAAGGGTGGTGTGAGTTGTTCTTGATTTCCCCTCCCCACCATGTTAAATGTTTGCAAACACAAATCTACAAAGTTGTAACAAAAGAATCAAATTTCCTTAATAAAGAATTGAATTACAAAAAAAAAAAAAAAAGATTAGCCAAAATATAAATTGGCGGGGTAGTACTTTTTAAAATATAGATTTCATTATTACTTAGGTATGGTGAGGCCAACAGACCTAGACGCAATTGGCATCAAAACATTGTTTTACAAACAGATCCAAGAGAACGGTTCACACAGGTGGCCACAGGCCGCAGGGGCAGGGTGGGAGCAGGTAAGTGGGGTTAGGACTCAGGTGATGTTGTGGCTCTGGGGAGTGGGAGCTGCCTTTAGTAGTCTGGCCCCACCCAGGGGTGAGGAAGACAGGCAAAGAGCGACAGGATTGTGAGTGCCCAGGAAGGAAGGCGCACGCTGGTCAGTCTGCATGCATCTGGAAGGTGCACACCCCAGAGAGTTTTTTGCCAACTCCAGGAATTAGCTAACTCTGGAAGGGGTGGTCCCCATATATCAAAGCATCAAAATACAGAAAATAAAAAGCGCAGTCAATGCAATTACATGGGAATGGGGCAACTCCAGCCTGAGCCTGGTAACAGAGAGGAGAGCGGCTGTGGAACGACTCTACTTGGAAAACATTTAGGTTTGAGAAGCTGAACACCAAGCAGTTACAGCTGTGAGTGTGAAATAGCGTCTTAGTGCCTGGGAGATTGCATTAACGATGATTGGAAGTCGAAGGTAGGTTTGGAGAGAAGTGCAATTCAGATTCACATGTGCAATGTCTGCAAGCATAAGCTGCGGCCCTGTAATGTACCTTTGGTTCTAACAGCAGAACCCAGTATGTGCTCTATGTCCAAGGCAATGTGTACAAGATTCAACACCGTCTGGCTCCAGGTCAGTATTCTTGCTACTCAGATGTGGTCCTCAACCAGCCGCAGAGTCTCCTGGGAAAGTCAGAGTCAGGCCAGTCGCAGGCCAAGACTAAGGAGCTGACATCTTCACTCTAACACTTTCAGGTGGTTCCTGCGCACTGGCACTTTGAGAAGTGGTGCTTACACCCACCCCACCTGCCTTTCTGTTGACCAAGATTCCCACAGGAACGGGGGAAATGCCTCTGCTGTTGGAAACGCAGAACCAGAGACCCAGAGCAAGACTGAGGCAGGAGGTGGAGGCTGTGCCTTGAGCTCTCTCATCGTGAGCAAAGGTGATAAAAACACACCTAAGAGGGTCTGGGCCAAAGTATGGCTGTTCACAGCCCCACCTGTGACCAAGGACTGCGGGGGACCTGCATGCCACGTTTACTGCAGGCCTGTTCTTCACCCGACCAGGCCCACACCCATCTCAGGCCTCACACCCTCCTCACCTGGAGCACAGGATGGATTCCGTCTGCCTCGGCTCCTGCACCAAACAGACCCAGCGCCTGAACCACTCAGAGTCCTGTCCCTGGGCCTTCAACAGGCTCGATAATGCTTTTAAAGAACTTGGTTCCCCATTTAAAACTATTGAATTTCCCAGCTCAGCCTCCAATGCTCGGTCACGGTCACCTTTGTCAGGAGCAGCTTGGAGAAAGGGGTGCGGGACGGAGCCGCGGAGCGTTTGGAAGAGCCCCCGGGAGTCAGTCAGGCTGAGGCGCAGGTGTCCAGCTGACCCTGCACAGCTGCTCAGAGCTGACATTTACAAGGGCCTTAAGAATTCTTTTTTTAAAATATATTTTTATTGATGCCAGAGAGGAAGGGAGGGAGAGAGATAAACATCAATGATGAGAGGGGATCATTGACTGGCTGCCTCCTGCACATCCCCAGCAGGGGACTGAGCCCACAGGCCTGGCATGTGCCCTTGACTGGAATCGAACCCAGGCCCTTCAGTCCACAGGCCGATGCTCTATCTGAGCCACACCAGCCAGGGCATGCCTATGGATTCTGAGATGGAATCTGAGGAAGGCGACCCAGTGTGATGGCTCTAACCCCTTGCAGACAAAAACAAAGACACAAGAGAGTTAAAGAAGAGAAAATTTTCCTCTGCCCCCATGGCAGGGAGCAACAGTTAGAACAAGTGTTACAAACCATTAGATAAGGATTATTGCCATTCCTGCAGAAACTCGCAATCTCCAAGGCATAGACTGCCGGAGACCAGACATTGTCACTTAGTAGAGAAATGTGCCTGAGGGCTGGTCGACCTTAATTCCCCTGAATAGTGGGGGAGCTATTCACTCATTGTTTAGATGGAGACATCAATAGTTAAAGCAGCCCTCCACCTTTGTTACTGATATGTAAATTCTTGTTGCCTCTTTGTTGTTGGAGTTTTATGCCCTTAGGTTTAGGATGTGATTGTTTTTCCCTTTTCCTTAATAAAAGCTTTGAGCAAGACCTGTGTGGTGGGCAATCTTACCCACTAGAGGTAAAGATGCCACGCCTGGTCCTCATTATTCCAAATTAATTTTCTTCTAGTCTCTCTGTCTTCATTTTGCGTGCGGCCTCCTCCAGAACTCGAACCTGAACGGGAACCCTGAACCACGCGGGACGTGTAAGGGGCTCCCGCACCTGGCGCCCAACGTGGGGCATCTGGAGGAGCAGATATTTTTCGTCTAGAGCGAAGGAGAAATACACCCAAAAGAGGTGTGGAAATTTCACCGGAAAAAGGTGAGGGAATTTCACCGCACGCAGAAGCCCACGGCCAGCTACAGAAATCCAGAATCTGTAAGTAGGGTGGGAACGTCTTTGTCAACCAGGCTAACTGGGGAAGGATTCGAATTTTGATTTGTCATATTTATAGAGATTATTTTTAAAGAAAAGGTTATCACTTCATTGGAGGTATAAAAATTCTTAAACTTGGGTTTAGAAGTTATTAAACAACTGTATGCTTAAGGAATTAAAAGTTTCGGAAGGTATTCTTTTTGTTTGTTTGTTTGTTTGTTTGTTTGTTTGACATTATAAAATTTAACCCTTGGTTTCCTGAAGAAGGTACATTAAATCTTGAATATTTTGCCAAAAAGTTGGTTAAAATCTGAAAGAAAAAACTTACCTCAAAAAACTTTTTCCATGGGGAACATAATATTGCGGTTGCTAGAACCTTTTACAGGGCTTGAAGAGGAGGATCCTCCTCGCTCGGTTGTTCCCTCCACTCCTCCCAGAGAAGAGCCAGAAGTAAATATGGAGAAAAGACCTTTATGGCCCCCTCCCCCACCTACGTGTCCTAATCCTGAAACATTTAATTCACCACCAATAGAATCATCTATACAGAAAGCCATCAGAAAAGGAATGAAGAATATGTCGGTAGAAGAAAGGCTTGCCTTTCCTGTTATAGAAGTAGCTGACCCACAGCTGCCAAATCAAATAATAAAACGCTATGAAAAAATTGATTTTAAAATAATAAAAGCTCTGCAAGAAAACGTT
>PVJC01031918.1:0-20260 GCA_004026665.1 Murina feae | reverse complement strand
CTCTGTCAGCCTGGTCCCCCGCAACTGTCCTCCCCTGCAGGCCTGGGTCCCCCCCAACTGCCCTCCTCTGTCAGCCTGGTCCCCCCAACTGTCCTCCCCTGCAGGCCTGGGTCCCCCCCAACTGTCCTCCCTTGCTGGCCATCTTATGGCAGCCATCTCTGATCACATGGGGGAAGCCATCTTGTGATGGTCAAATTGCATATTACTCTTTTATTAGGATGCTTACTAAGTGCTTACTATGTGCAAAGGGTTTTTTATATGCATTATCTCATTTAATTCTCAGACAACTTTAGGAGATTATTATACCAATTTTAGGCAGGGACCTCTTTATTTCATTTATTAATATATCTCTTGTGCCTAGTATAGCACCTGACACTTAAAATGCTCAAAGAAGTTAAGTAACTTGTCCAAGGTATACAGCCAGTAAGTGGAGACACTAGATTGGAATCCAAGTCTGTCTAACTTTAGATCTTAAAGTCTTTTTTTTAATGTATTTTTATTGATTTCAGAAAGGAAGGGAGAGGGGGCGATAGAAATATCAATGATGAGAGAGAGTCATTGATCAGCTGCCTTCTGCATGCCCCTTACTAGGGATTGAGCCCACACCCCAGCATGTGCCCTTGACCAGAATCAAACCCAGTACTCTTTAGTCAGCAAGTGGATGCTCTATCTACTGAGCCAAACCAATAAGGTTAGATCTTAAAGTCTTACTTTTATGCTTCTTTAATTACAACTTCCAGCTCAGAATTTGGTACTGAAAAGGTACACTGTGGAAGTGGACATCTGTTGAATGAATGACTGTATTCTACTTTAGGTCGTTTAGCCACTTCACACTAGCATTCCTCTACTTCTTCACTTCTCCATCCTGATTTTTATTTTATTTTATATTTTTTTATTTTATTATTTTATTTTATTTTATTTTATTTTATTTTATTTTATTTTATTTTATTTTATTTTATTTTATTTTTTTTATTTTTTTTTTTCCAGCCTGATTTTAAATCTCTAAGCCTAGGATATAAGCCATAGCTATAAGCTTTCATTTGTCTCTCTTCGTAACAGCAAACATTACCACTCTACACAGATAAGAAAATATTTATTACTGGAAAAATATGTGGAAATTACAGCATGAGATATTATATAAATACTAGTGCCCTGGTACAGGGATTCATGCACATTGAAAGGAAATTAATTAGAAAATGGCCGATGGGGCGGGATTGGTGAGACGGACCGGACATGCCCTGGAACCAACCTCCCATAGTCCCTCCCTGACAGGCCGCACCTGGGGCGGCACCGTGGCTCAAAGGGCATCTGCGGAGTGAGCGGGGTCCCTCTGGCAGGTGGGGTCCCTTGGCCTGGCCTGCGGGGATCGAGCTGAAACTGACTTTCTGACATCCCCCTAAGGGTCCCAGATTGCAAGAGGACAGTTCTTGGGTTACGCACCCTGGAATTGGGCTCCCTCCCCTCTAGTTCTGGGGTACGTCACCCAAGAACTGCAGCTGCCACATCGCCGCAGGTCAGCAGCTTCTGCATTCAGCATCTTCCCCCTGGTGATCAGTGTGTGTCATAGCTACCAGTAGGAATGTCTGCCCCTTGGTGGTCATTGTGCGTCATAGCTACTGGTTGGACAGTCGGACGGTGGCTTAGCCTTTTATATAGTAGATTTTGTTACTTTTATTATATAAACTTAATGTCAAATAGATCTAAAACAAAATGGAAAATTGGTCATAAACCTACAAAAATTAACCTCAAATTTCCAAATTTTGTTTTTTTGTGGTTCATTTTTCTTTCTTATAAAGGCAAACAAAAATGTTATAAAAATGGAACTATGTTTAACATAAACTTATTTCTTCATTTTCTACAGTGTCAATAAATCTTTCTAAACAATGACATCACTTTAAGCTATAATAAACAGGGAAGTAAGTTGAGGGTGTCCTCTGCTATAACATCTACTATGTCTATTTTTCAGCTGGCCTGTAGAAAAGCAAGGCAGAATAATGTGGTTTTGGAATTTATTTAAAAAAAACAAACAGATTTCAGCCCTGGCCTGGCAGCTCAGTTGGTTAGAGTGTCGTCCCAATACTTCAGTTGCAGGTTTGATCCCCGGTCAGGGTACATATAAAAATCAACCAATGCATAAATAAGTGGAACAACAAATTGATCTCTTCCATCTTTCCCTTCCTCTCTATTTACACATAAATAAATGAATTTATATAATTCAATATCTCTGTTTAATTAAATAAAAATAAAAAAGATTTCAGTTAGATGATTATTGTCTAGCTTCAGTTTAAAAAGTTAATAGGTATATTTACTTATTATATAAGCACAAAATAATATAAAACTACAAAGCTTCTGACACTCCTGAAATGTGTGATTATTTATTTTTATTTGTTAGTTTGTTAAAAGAATAGTGACAGAGTCAAACAAATCTAGACTACAATCCTGGCTCTGCCTCTTAATAACTATGTAACCCGGGGGCAAATTACATAATATCTGTGAGCTCATTTTCCTTCTCATGTGGATAATAAGCCGTAATTTGCAGGACTACTGGGGAGATTCGTCTGTGTAGCAATGAGCATAGTGCCAGGCACATGGTGGCACTCAATAAACAATAGCTCTCTTTAGTTAGGGTCTGCTACTTTATTTCATTCTGGTTTCAATATGGGATGCACTTAAATCATTATTTTCTCCAGCGGTTTCCTGTGTTTGCTTCCCTCAACTTAAATAACCTTCTACCTCAAAAAACTTACAATATATATTAGGAGGAAAATATTCAAGGACTTTTTACTCTATCTTCTAGAAAATAATGTCATAAAAAGACTTTATATATGTATGTGCATAAGGTTTCCTTTTTTTTCTCCTTATATGAGCAATGTTGCATCTGCATTACTGACTATCAACAGCCAGGTGGGCCTGAGCATTGACTGTTCCAGGTAGGTTCCTGTTACCTACAGCTGGCTCCTGTAGGCACTCGAGTTTGCAACCTCTGTATCTGCATATTATTTATCAGAAAAGGAAAACACAAAGCAGGCAAGTATTGTTAACCAATCAAATGTGTAATAATTTTTAAGAATTACCTGATGGAATACAGGCTCCTTTACCTTAAGGTAAACCTGCAAAATATTAAAACACATGTGAATGAAATGCATGATGGAGGGGAAAAGAAAACTTAATACAACAATTCTGAAAATTCCAAACCTCTCCTGCTTCCCTAGTCCTGCTACTCAGATCTGACTCCAGCCATATAAAACCAATCAGAGTAAGTGGCAATGCCAGAGGGGGGCTAGTCTCTACAGGTGGGTCTCTCCCGGTGCTAACTCTACCAGGGTAAACTACATGTCTCAAAACTGTTGTGGTTGCCTCTGGTCTCTTGGCCTCTGCATCAGCATCCAGCAAAGATGCATGGATACTTATGACAGCTGAAGAGGTTATGCCTACAACCCTGTAGCAGATAGTTCTACAGTATAAAGAAAACTGGCTTTAGAGGTAGAGACACAAATTAAATTTCAGACTCTGCCACTTACTTGTTGCAGGATTTGAGTAAGTGGCATCACGACCAAAAGACTAATTTTTCCTTATCTTGATAATGGGAATAATATTGGTGACAAATAAGAAGCTAAAATACATGAAAGTGCCCTGGCCAGTGTGGCATCATTCCATGCACCAAAGAGTTGCTGGTTCAATCCCTCATAGGGGCCATGCAAGAGGCAGCCTATCAATATTCAACTCTCACATTGAAGTTTCTCTCTCCCTCTCTAAGAACCAATAAAATATCTTTTAAAAAGGGCATGAAAGTGTCTAGCATAGTAGATGCTCAAAAAGTGAAAACATTTAAAAAAATCTCTGCCCCAGCCAGTTTGGCTCAGTGGATAGAGCATCAGCCCATGGCCTGAAGGGTCCCAGCTTTGATTCTGAACAAGGGCATATATTTTGTTTGCAGGCTTGATTCCCCAGCCCTGGTCAGGATGCATGCGGAGGCAACCAATCCATGTGTCTCCCTCACTTCAATGTTTCTCTCTGTCTCCCCTTACCCCTTTCTTTCACTCTGTAAAAATTAATGTAAAAATATACTTGGGTGAGGATTAATAAAACAAATTTCTTGTGTCTCTGATCCCCAAAACTTCTAAGTCACTTGCTCAGATGTGTTCCCAGTTACACAAACTCTATTTTTAGGCTCCACTGTCATATGGGTGGTTAAATTCAATGCCTATTCAAGATTTAGCCTGCACTTGCTGCATTATAGGAGTACACCTTTAAAATGATATGGTAGAGCCCTAACAGGTTTGGCTCAGTGGATAGAGCATTGGCCTGCGGACTGAGGGGTCCCAGGTTCGATTTCGGTCAAGGACATTACCTGGGTTGCAGGCACATCCCCAGTAGGAGGTGTGCAGGAGGCAGCTGATCGATGTTTCTCTCTCATCGATGTTTCTAACTCTCTATCCCTCTCCCTTCCTTTCTGTAAAAACATCAATAAAATATATATTTAAAAAAATAAATAAAATGACATGGTAGAGAGAATCAAAATTCAAATAATAACCTTGAAATGACTCCTATCGCTTAAAAGAGCAAGTCTAAATTTCAAAGCCTTTCATGATCTCACTCCTGACTTTCTGGCTTCAGAAAACACAGTGCTTCCCTAAATGTGCTGGTTTCTTGCTTCTGTATCTTTAAACATGGCTGCTCTTCACTTTGTTCAGAAATCCTTCCCTGCTGGCAAACACTCATCTTTCTACATTCAGTTCAAACTATAGCTCTTTCTTGAAGGCTTTTCTGATTCTTTCTCTGTTCAGCAACCACTCACTTCCTCTGTACCCTCACAGTCCATGTACATGTGGCTCTATGCCTATGGACAGTGTAACCGTCTATTAGAAATGCTTCACCACACTCTTGCCCAAGGGCCTGGTGAACTCCTACTCATCAGTTAAAACTCAGCTTACATGCCTTTTCTATGGAGCTTTCCTTGACCCACTCTAGAATCTTCACTGATACTCCTTCATCTCACCCTTGTATGACTAGTTTTTACCTCTGTTATTGCAAGTATTATCTTTTGAAGCAATTTTTCATTTACACGTTTGACTTCTGTATTAGAATGTACTCCTCAAGCAAAGCAACTGCTTCTCAGTCATCTTTATATTTTCTACTGCCTGATATGATAGGTTTGCAATAAACGTTTGTTGAAATGAGTATCTCTTTATACAAAATTCAATTCACTTGAGGAAAAAAGACACTTAGGTAGGTTCAGAAGTGACCAGCCATCTCAACTTATTAGGAAAAGGTTAAAAAATAGTCATAATAGGCTCAACAGAGCAGCGCAAATCTCCTTCTCTCTTTTTTTAACAATATATCCATCCATAAGAAGTTCACTTTCCCCCATTTCTACTAAATATTAACCTTTTGATTTTTCCCCATTTTTTTAAACCAGAGTTTTAAAAAGTTGTTTCAACTTTTTGTTGAGAAATAACACCTAAATGGGAAACAAAGAAGCAGTAACTGTGAGTTTTCTCTAGGAACATTTCAATTTGAACAGCATGAACCAAACACTGGAAGCAAAATGTGCCAAACTCCATAAAAGCTAGTTCACATGCTTAATCTGTTAGAAATAAAATATGACTTACCATGGTTACTATTAAACTGAATAGAATTAAGGTAAAAAGCAGATGGTAGTTTACTGAGTTCTTGGTCTTGAAACATTCAAACCTTAAAAAGAGAGAAAGAAAATTACTTTTGAGTATATAACTAGAAAAAGAAATAGAATGCTGTTTGACCACTTACACACAATCTACTGGGTCTAGTGATGCCCATCATTTCTTCCTGTCCATACATACTCTCGCCTCAGAGAACTTGGACTGTCTACAGCCTCCAAGAGGTTGGGGGAAAAGGAGTAGGCACTTTATTTAAACTGGACCAATGAGAGGCTCACCCCTGAACATTTGGTGTTTGGAAGCTGGAGACCGAATCAGTCAAGAGTGGAGAGTCAAAGTATAAAGCCATAGGGATTCCAAGTCTGATGCTGACAACAGGGCAGCCAAACTGAATGAACAAGCAGATGAATGAGCAGAGAAGTGGTCTGAAGGGAGGGGAAATAAAGCAGACATAAAGACTTGAAGCCACGTTGAGAGGAAGGAATGGAGAAAACAGGGAGGGAGAGAGAGAAGCTGGCCTTTAGTTTAATGAGGCTCTACCTCATGATGTTGGGTCCCACATAATTTCCTCATGTCCTTACAATAAATAACAAAATCTCTCTTAACTCAAACTAGCTTGAGTAGGTATCTATATCTTTCAACTAACGATCTAGGAATAACATAGTATTATAGAAAATATCACTACATTATAATCATCTTTTTACTGATCTGTCTCCCAATCAGACTGTGAATTCCTTGTGTGCTGGAATAAAACCTTTTTCCCATATATCTAGTCACTAGGAAAGTATCTGACAGAGGAAATATTCAGTAAGGAAATATAAACAAATATACGGCCATCAGTTAAGTATCCAACCTTTGAACCTATGTTTTAATACAAACAGCAGGAGACTTCTCTCAGTTCACTAATCAATTAGCTGTGGAAATTGGACCCAACTTCTACTACGTTCTCTGTAAAGAAAGGTGGTAGCTCAGATTACTTATAAGATCTCTTTTATCTTTAAATTCTGGAACTTGATGACTTAGTAAAAAGAGCTCATCTGAAAGTATTTTTTTAGATCAGGGCAATTTCTCAGTCTAAGCCTGTTTTCTTTTTTGTAAATAAAATTTTACTGGAACATAGTCACATCTATTTGTTTACATACCTTTCACACTGCAACAGCAAAGTTGAAAGGGTGCAACAGTCTACAGGCACACACGGCCAAAAATAATTACTGTCTGGCCCTTTACAGAAAAAAATTTCAGAACTTTTTATATAATATGTTTTTAAATTGTTCTGAATTTTGCATATCTTTAGAAGATATTCTTGAGCTAGCAATGATGACCATATTGAGAAGAATCAGCTATCCATCACATAAAGGGTTCAGGGGCTCAAAGACGTATTAAGTAATAGTGCTGGGGAACAGAACATATATTTAGAAGGTAAGGTTGAAACAGGCTATAAAGCCAGGATGAGTTGAATAGGAAACTGAGATAGTTAAACAGCAGTTTGAAGCCATTTAGAAAATCTAGATGCCAAGCAGTTTGCAGGCACCTAGTAAATCCCATATTCCCTACCTAAATCAAGGACATTTAAGAGCAAATGGTTTGAACTTCTCCTTCCCAATCTGAGGGTAAATAGCTTAAACCAGGGGTCGCCAACCTTTCGGACCTCACGGACCACCAGTGGCTGGAGACTGCTGGCTTAAATAACCCTACTCAGGGAGATGGCAGAAATCCAATTAGTGCCATTTGCTAACCACGCTCAAGGAAATTAAGAGAATAAATTTCATTTTGGTACATCAGCATAAAGCTGATGAATATCCTACTGAAATTCCCCCAACCACCCAGCCTTTAAATCCCTCAAAACAAAGGTCCCAGCACATGCTCTTCCTCTCAGGAACATGCCCATGACTCCCCCATCCCATTCTTTACCCATAGGCATGCATCTCCTAAGTTGTAAGGGAACCCATGAGGCTTGCAACCAGGGTAACACTGGGCAGTGGCAGTTCATCCTGGGCAAATCCCTTGAACCTGACATTAGGCCCCCTTTTTCTTTTTTTTTCTTTTTTCAGGCCCCCCTTTTCTGACTTCTTAGTAAGCCAAAGCAGACCAGCCTCAGCTCATTTCCCCAGCCCTTTCTAGCCTCGCTGTCCTGTTTGGTAAATGTCCTCTAAAATTCACCTGGACTCATGTTGTAAAATTTTTCCTACACGAAGTCAGGAAGCCACACTACCAGTGAGCCCTAGGCAGACCTGCTCAGGGCTAGGTCCCCTTTCCAGTAAGAAGGTTACTAAACTTGTAGTTCAATTTCCAACTCTGACACTTACTAACTAACTACATGACCTTAGGTAAGTCACCTAAGCATAAATTCTGCTTTTTATCTGTGGACTAATGAGGGGCTCTACAGAAAGTACCTTCCCAGATTATTTGATCATAAACTCCTAAGTGGTCAGGTCATGGTGGGTAGTAACGCTCCAGGCATATAACTTTCTAGTAAAGGTTTTTTCTTTGCCTTAAACAAGCCCTATCCATTGTTTCTGTGCAACTAGGTTACACCTTTGAAATAAGCCTAACCACTTTTAAGAAAGCACATCATCTTAACTATCCTATAATCCAATTCCTGCCTTGCTTTTTCCCACCTTCCTATAATCTTTAGTTCCCTCCTTAATTCCAAATGCATAAAAGAAACTGCAAAACTGTCCTTCTCTATAGCATTTGAGATCTTGCTTCCTAGCAACTGTCCTCAGTTTTGGCTCAAACTCTTATAAAAGCTTTCTACAGACTTGGACGTTTCTTATATCAACATATCCTTAGACAAGTTACTAAACCTCTCTGTGCTTCACTTCATCATCTATAACAGAGGGACAGTATGCATTTATCTTGCACAATTGTGATAATTAGAGATGATTGATGACTTGGTATCTCTAGAACAATTACAAATACCAAATAGATAAATACTATTTTTTGGCATAATATATAAAATCTTTACCTAAACATGTATACATTTATAACTCAAAGAAAGACAAATTATGTAAGTTATGTCAAATTTAAGTAATAGTCTACCTAAATTGGCTATAGGGTATTGATATCACAAAAGTTAATAAACAACATTATTGTAACTTCCCAGAGATAATACTCTACATTAAGATCACAAATATTATAATCTTTTACACTATTATAATCTCTCAGTAATAATAACTGAGTTAGTTATATAACTCAATTCACTATGAGGCCAATGTGAATTTTAAAATATATCAAATAACTAAATTTTAAACTTAAATACTTACATGCAGTACACAAATATACAACTGCTGTAAATCATTGGGAGTTCATCCAATAGCTATAAGAAACAAAGACAGATAATAGGATGTGAATACTGTAGAGTTGGAATTATTATGCAAGTAAAGTAAAATTTCATGATTAAAATGGTCACCTCATTATCTAATATCTTTAATAATTATTTTAGATATTTATCATTATCTAATTTACCCTCAGTGTGTTTATTTTAGTTTATTGTTTTTGAATAAACAAGCGTATCCATCCATCTATCTGTCTTAAAGTACATAGCTAAGTAGAATGCAGGATGCCCTGGGCAGCTCAGATCATTTGGTATCACAAACTATAATATCATACTTCCAGGAAAGTATGATGTTCACCAGCTAGAGGTCTACGGGTCCTATCAATATTCTTTTGCATTTCTGCCCTTTTCTATAGCACTTAAGATGGATAAAAGGTCCACTAATATACATAAGAAGAGGTATTAATGGTCGGGAAAGTTATTTAGTTAATCTAAGTAACCTATGCCTCTGAAATATGTTATTAGCAATAATAATAATGATTATAGAGATTATGTATTATATTACAAGTGAGACACTAAACTGAGTGTTAGATAGGTTATTGCTAATCCTAAATCTATCCTAAAATCAAACTTGTATGGAGAATGTTCTGAAGAAAGAAAGCATAGACATGGGAGGTCTAGCCAAGAAGTTACAGCAGTCCATGCTAAGGGAAATTGCTACTTGGATTAAGGTAGCAGAATTGGGAATAGATGTAAGTGAACAGGCTTGAGAAATATTTAGGAAGTAAAATAAACAGGGGTTTGTGATTGCTTTTATATAAAACTCACTGTGAGGGAGAAGAAACTGCCAAGGATGACTCCCCAGTGTTTTGACTAAACACTTCAGATGATGGTAGTACAGTTTACTGAATACGTGAAAACAGAAAGTTACAAGAACAATTTTTGAAATGTTGAATCTGAGGTACCTGTGAGACAGTCAGGTGAAAATACCAATCAGGCAACTATAAATATAAATATGTAGCTAAAAGAAAGGTGTTAGCTACTTGTTTATTTTTTTTAAAGAGCTAAATTAAATTGAGCATATGTTAAAATAGCACAGACTTTAAAATCTGGGTGATATAAATAGAAGTCTTATTTCAAAACCATAACTAGCAAAATTATTGCTAGTAAAATAGCACAGAGTTCCAGAGTGGGGTGGGTTGTGGATCTGAAGATGAGTCTGCAGAGGTAGGCAGGAGCCAGATCACAAAGCCTGTGATTCAAATTTATGAGCTTGAACTATAAAAAGTGACATGCTGTAAGAGCAGGGACTATATTTTATGTATCTCATGCCCAGTACTTGTACAAAGCCTAGCAAATATTGCTCAACAAATGAAAATAATTAGTTTGTTCGTAGTAAGAGTACTTCTGTTCCACTGTGACAAACAGATAGGGAAGGCAAACACACCAATTTGGGTTGGAGATGATGGATTAAGATAGTGGTAGAGACAGTCAGAGGTAGATATATCCAAGAGATATTATGAAAGTGGAATCAAGAGGTTTTAGTGGTTGCAGAGGTGAGGAAGTAGAAATTACACGGGTCACAGGTTTTGGGCTTGGGCTTTCGGTGTAAGATGGTTCTATTCACTAAAATATGGAACAAAGGAAAAAGGTAGTATTTATACCTAGAATAACAGTTGTTTACATTATAAAGTCTGAATTAGCTTACATTATTACCTAATATTTAAGCTACTTTTATTTTTGTATTATAAATAAAATTTTAGATGAGTAAACATTTTTCTTTGGTTTTATTTTCTAGGGTAAGTAAATTTATTTTTACTTATGAGAAACAGATGAATACATTCATTTTTTACCATCATTTATTTTTTCTAATATAAAGATATATGCTCAGTACAGAATACTTGGAAAAAGCAGAAAAAAGTAAGACATTGCCTTCCATTTTACCCTCTCCAAGTTTATCAATAACTGTGTATTTCAGTTACTGAAAACAAAAAAGAATGAGTTGAATGAGTAAATAAATGAAAAAAGTCTGAGAGAGACTTCTAAAAACTTAAAGCCTTTACACTCCTACTGCCATCAATGTAAGACACAGTGCTAAGACAAAGAAAACAAAATAATAAAAAATAAATTGGGTCCTAGTCTTGTTTTTTTCTTCCTGTGTAACTTTAGTCAAGTCACCTCCCTGCTGTTGGACTATTTTTCATTGATAAAATTTATATATTGGACTAAAATTTTAAAATCTCTTCTAATATTAAAATTCAATTATTTAAATTTGAAGGCCATGCTCATTCCTGGTTGTCCCTACCCCTTCTCTAATGTTTTCTTTAATCCAATCCCAAATGTATTGCTCTTGGCTGGTTGCCACAAGAATGTGACACATCAATGCTGAAAAAGGAGTAAGTAATAGCTGAAAATGTTACCGTTCACAAGGGCACACATAACTTAATAGTACTCAAAGGAATGAATCACTAAACATGCATCAATAATGGTGGTTTCAGATGTTCTGACTTGCTGAAGAAAAAGGAAGGAAACTAGTATTTGTTAAACATATTTACCAGATCCAATGTTGGCACTTTCACATATGCCAGTCAATTCATCCTCATAATACTCTTACAGGTAGTATTAGACCTATTAGATAGATGAGAAAACTAAGGCTCAGCAAGATTAAGTGGCATACTATGCTCACATAGCCAGTAAAGGGGTAGAATCAGAACTGGAACCCAAGTAGCCACGTAGGATTAATAAATCTGAAGAAAATACTATTTGAGCTCTAAATCATTCTTAAGACAGAACTGTCAATATTTGCTTGACTCACTTTAGGCAGAACTGGGCCTCCAATATCTTTATAGCTACAACAAGCTAAATTCAGGCTGGCAGAATGGCTTGCTGATCACCAGAGCCAGGTAAGTGGCAATATGACATTCCTTACTTTATTTCAGTGACTGTGTATAACAAATGATGGCCTAAGGTAGCTGAGTCAAATTCATCCTGAAAGGAGACAACACAGGGAGCCAGCAAGAAATATTCAAGATTACTTAATGTTTAAACAGATGAGTCCTTAAATACTGATGATTCTTCTCTCCTCCTCAATCACTGGAAAAATGGTTTATGTGATCTCTGTCCAGTTAGACAAGCACATAAAACCACAACTTTGTAGTCCAAAGGGGAAGAAAATAAGGAATTTGTATAATTTGTCAATGAAGTTGATAAAGTAGTATTCCAGGTATAGTAACAATATGGCATAGAAGCGAAGGTCTCAGGATCAAAGGCAAGCTTGTCTATCCAAATGCTTTGTTACCTTGCTAACAACCTTGCCAATAATTAAGTTTATATGCAAATCAAAGTGTGTCCCACCTCTGCTCAAAATCCATTAATGGTTCACAGGGATAAAAGTCCAAGAGGCTTAGATCTGTCCTCTAACCACATCTCCTGCCATGTATTTCAATGTCTGCCCAAGAGCAGGTGCTCAATAATTTAATAAATGTTAGCTATTATTACTGGTAGCACTATCACCATCATCACCACATACTCTTATTCCAGGGCTACAACCATAATGTATGCCTTGCAGTGCCCTGAGATGCCAGCCACACGTTCACATCCCTGTGCGTTCTAGTCGGCCTGGTAAATTCCTATTCATCTTTGACAATGCAATTTAAACATGTGTCTCAGTCATCTTTGTGAAGCCCAATCTCCAATCTTCCTACCTTAAATAATTAATTTCTTTTTCTATTTCCATAGGGCCCTGTATGTCCCTTTATCACTGCATTTCACTAGCATATTATCTTTACTCCTAGAACATAGGCTCCTTGAAGAAAAAAATAGTATCTTTACGTATGCACACCTATTTCCCAGGTACCAAATACAAAATTTTGAACTAATTAAAGTGTTTGTCCAGCCTGTTAGGGCCCCTGAGGACAGAGGACTCAAGATCTCCAAGGCAGTTTTGCCATCTATTGGCTCAGACAATTCTTCCCTGGGCTGAGCAAAATGTCTCTTTATCTTTAATATCCCTAGGACCACACAGAATAAGCCTAGTACTCTTCAACATGTCAACCCTGAAACACTGATTCATAAAACATTTATTTAGTGCTATGTGGCAGCCCCATGATATAAACAGGGATGCACCAAGGTCAACCAGAGAGTCCCTGCTCTCAGATAACTCAATTCTGATAGAGAAATCAGATGCATAAATGTATTTATAAAACACTGATAACAGCAGTAATAGAGAGTTGCAGAGAGTAATGGAAGAATATATGAAGTATACCTATCCTGCTCTGGGGCCATGGATAGCTTCCTGGAGGGGCTACCACCTTGCCTGAGACTTTAAAGAACAAGTAGGAATTGTCCATGGGAGAGAGGGAAATATAACAGGGCCAGACATGAACAAATGCATAAAATAGAGAGTCTTTTGTTTAGAGCTGAGTGTGGGTCACTGAGCATGTCTTCTCTTCTTCCAACTATAGTCATGCAACATATAACATTTCATTCAATCATGGCACTAATATATGGTCCCATCTTAACTAATAAAAGCGAAATATTAAAATTAATCGTTTCTCCGGGATGGGGGTAAGCCATGCCCACCAGCCAATCAGAGCTGCTGTATGCAAATTAGCCCAGCAAAGATGACGGAGGCCGCAGCCCCGGTGTGCGGCTTCTCCGGGGCTGCGGCCTCCGCCATCTTGGGAGCCTCCCGCCTGGGAAAGCATCTAGTGCCTTGGACCTGCGGGTGCCTTCCCAGGCGGGAGCCTGGGGTGGAGAAGGCGGGGACCAGGTGGCTGGACCCCGCGGCCCCCACCCAGGAGGCCGTGGGGTGGCCAGTGCCACCCCAGCCTCGCTCCTAGGCGGGTGGCCCGTAGAGTTAGTGGGAGCTGTCCTCAGCCCCTCACCCAGGCTTGAAAACTGCCCTCAGCCCCTCACCCAGGCTTGCTACACCCTCTGGGGTGAGGGTCTCCACTGGGGAGCTTGGCCAGCTTGCAAACAGACATTGGCCCCTCACCCAGGCTGGCCAGGCACACCAGCAGGTGGACATCCCCAGAGGGGTCCCAGACTGGGAGAGGGCACAGGCCAGGCTGAGGGACCGCCCCCCCCCCCCCCCAGTGCACAAATTTTTGTGCACCGGGCCCCTAGTAAGATTATAATAAAAAATTTAAAATTCCTATCACCTAGTAATATTGTAGCCAAAGTAATGTCTTAGTGCATACATTACTCACATGTTTGTGATGATGTTGATGTAAACAAATCTACTGCACTGCCAGATGTATAGAAGTATAGCACATACAATTTCAGTAGTAGGCAATACCATCTAGGTTTGTATACTAATAAGTACACTCTATGATGCTTGCACACCAATGAAATTGCCTAATGACACATTTCTCAGACCATATTCCGATATTAATCAGCACATGATTGTATTCCTACTTCTTTACCCTCAGGTTTTTAGTTCTTTCACCATTCTGGTGCCTTTCCTTTGAACACATGCTAGGTTAGTCCACAGAATTGAATGCAATATTCTTGTCACAATCTGGTCAACACACAGTAGGGGAGCCTATCCTTCCCCTCACTCAGATCTCAGATGCTTAGTCTTGATATAGTCAGGTAAAATGGGCTTCAGCAAAACTGAAAACTTTTTTGCTTCAAAGAATACTATTAAGAAAATGAAAAACAACAACCAACAGAATAAAAGAACATATTCGCAAACCATATATTTGATAAGGGTCTAGTATCCAGAACAGATAAAGAACTCTTACAATTCAATGAAAATAAGCAAATAACCTTATTTAAAAATAAGCAAAGGATCTGAATAGATATTTCTCTTAAGAAGATATATGGATAATCAATAAGCACATGAAAAGATGCTCAACATCATTAGTCATTAGGGAAACGCAAACCAAAACCACAGTGAGATACCACTTCACACCCATGAATGGATATAATCAAAAGGACAGGCAATAGCAAGGATATGAGAACTGGCTGGTGGGAATGGAAAATGGTGCAGCCACTTTGAAAAACAATCTGGCAACTCCTCAAAAGGTTAAGCATAGGGTTACCAGTGACCCAGCAATTCTACTGCTAAGTATATACACAGGAGAATTAAAAACATATATCCACAAAAACCTGTACATGAATGTTCATAGCAGCATTATGCATGAAAGCCCCAAAATGGAAATAACACAAATACCCATTAATTGATAAACAGATAAGCGAAATGTGGTATATCCAGACAATGGAATATTACTTGGCCTATCTAAAAGAAGAGACACAAAAGGTTACTTATTGTATAATTGCAATGAAATATTCAGAATAGGCAAATCCATGGTTATCAGGGGCTAGATGGAAGGAGTAGTATGGAGTGACTGCTAATGGGTTTCTCTTTGGAGTGATGAAAATGTTCTCAAATTAGATTCTGTTTAAATGTCTTTAACTTTTATGGTTCCTTTCCAAGCTATACCATCTCACCATAAATAATTTATACTTTATTAAAAATAGTTTTATTACATCATGTTTTCCGAGCTAGAAAGTGTTAAGAAATGTTTCCTATACTTGATTAGGTCAGAACAGTATCTCATAATCTGTATATTCTTCAACTCAAGCATGGCATGTACAGCACACATGACACTTTGTCATGGACAACTTATTTGCTTGCCTCTTTACTTCACTTAGTACATCTGGATACTTTGGCCTTAAGTAAAAACTCCAGAGATTACTAATCTCAATTCCCTTGCCTTTCCAAGTCTCTTGTTTCAACTATTTTCTAGTAAAATGCTCTTTTCTCAAATTTGAAGTGTTTCTGGATTAGAAGAAACAAGCATTTAGTCAATTTTGTCATTACTGACCTGCATTTCATATTTCAGAGTCATGTGGAAGCACCAGGATCCCATTCCTACCACTGAAATTAAAACAAACAAAACAATTAGCATTATATTCTTCGGAAGTGGCCAGAGTGACTTAAGAAGGCAATAAGACATTTAAAAGCACAGAGTGTATGTTTTTAAAAATATTTTTTTATTGATTTCAGGGAGGAAGGGAGAGGGAGAGAGATAGGAACATCAATGATGAGAGAGAATCATTGATCAGCTGCCTCCTGCACACCTGCTACTGGGGATCAAGCCCACAAATCTAGGCATGGCCCTGACCAGGAATCAGAATGGAATCATGACCTCCTGATTCATAGGTCAATGATCAACCATTGAACCACATCAGCTGGGCTCAAGGCACTGAGTTTTAAGAAGAGCAAAGTTTATGAAATCTTGTGACAGGACATAGCAGACTCTGTGTAAGCTCTATAATAATAAAATTTTGGTATAGAAAAAAAATAGTAAATTCCCTCCAGTACACGACTTACAAATATAATCAACGTTCTCTGTTCTACTTGTACAATATATTACCTGATGCTCAGGGTAAGCTTTAATGGCATAGCTGTTTAGTTACTCTTTAGTACTTCCTTATACATCTGATCCAAATAGCTGAAATGTATGCTTACTAAGAGCCAGTCAGTTATATTTATTCCCTAACCTGTGAATGCCACTGTATTTAGTTATCAAAACTATGACTGCCAAAAGAGAGCTGCTGTTTCTACAAAAACTATTTTAAATGCTTAAAATATACTCAATAAAATTGAGTTGCTAATAA
The DNA here is from genome assembly GCA_004026665.1 of Murina feae. NCBI lineage: Eukaryota > Metazoa > Chordata > Mammalia > Chiroptera > Vespertilionidae > Murina > Murina feae. The sequence continues at coordinate 3,715 of PVJC01031918.1, read as the reverse complement.
AAATTGCTGTTGAGTTAGGTGTGGGTAAGGTATCTGTTACACATTAGGAAAAATAATAAAAATCTAAAGATTCTGTATTCATTTCTCAAAGTTCTTTCTAAGTGGTGCTCAGAAAATTGGACAGATACATGCAAGAAAATAAAACTAGGTCACTTTCTTACACCATATGCAAAAATAAACTTCAAAATGGGATAAAGACTTAAATGTAGTACTCAAAACCAAAAAATCCTAGAAGAAAACATAGGCAGTAAAATATCTAACATTATTCTTAGCAATATATTTCTGCTATATCTCCTTAGGTAAGGAAAATAAAAGAAAAAATAAACAAATGAGACTACATCAAACTAAAAAGTTTTTGCACAGCCCTAACCGGTTTGGCTCAGTTGATAGAGCATCGGCCTGTGGACCAAGAGGTCCCAGGTTCAATTCCGGTCAAGGGCATGTACCTTGGTTGCGGGCACATCCCAGTAGGAAGTGTGCAGGAGGTAGCTGATCAATGTTTCTCTCATAGATGTTTCTCTCTATCCCTATCCCTTCCTCTCTGTAAAAAAGTCAAAATATATTTTTTTAAAAAAAGTTTTTGCACAGCCCTGGCTGGTGTAGCTCAGTTGGTTAGAATGTCTTCCTGAGCACCGGTGTGTCACTGGTTCAATTCCTGGTCAAGGCATATACTCAGACTGTGGGTTCAATGTCCCATCAGGGCAGGTATGGAAGATAACTGATTGATATTTTTCTCACACATCAATGCTTTCTCTCTCTCCCTCTCCTTTTCTCTCTCTAGAATCAGTAAAAAACATATCCTTAGGTGAAGATTTTAAAAAAGTTTTTGCATGGCAAAGGCAACCTTCAACAAAATGAAAAGACAACTTATTGAAAGGAAGAAGATATTCACCAACAATACATCTGATAAGGGGTTAATATCCAAAATTTATCAAGAACTCATACTACTCAATACCAAACAAAAAATGGACAGAGGACCTGAATAGACACTTCTCCAAAGAGGCATGCAGATGGCCAATAAACATATGAAAAGATGCTCAAAGTCACTAATTGTAAGAGAAACACAAATTAAAACCACAATGAGACACCATCTTACACTTGTCAGAATGGCTATCTTAACTAATAAAAGCGTAATATTGAAATTAACCGTTTCTCCAGGATGGGGTAAGCCACGCCCACCAGCCAATCAGAGCAACTGTATGCAAATTAGCCCAGACAACATGGCGGCCGCCACTCACGGACCTGAGTAAATGGCAGCTTTCATTGCAACAGGAGTGAAAGTGAAACTGCGGCCCGCTCCGCTTAAACTGGCTCAAGCAAAACACATGTTTGCAACAAAATAACAATCATAGAATCCTCAGGAGCTGAAGGAAACAGCAGGCCTGGCCTCACCACTAAGTAACATTGTCTCATTATAGACATCGAGAGGTGAAGCAGAGAGGAGGCTTCGTTAGTAGGCCGGCTTAAAGGAACAATGTATCAATTATAGAAGATAAACAAACCCCAGGAACCTGCGTCCAGCCAGCCTTGCTGGGACATTGGGTCAATGGGAGCTGTGAGCAGCCTTAAAACCTGAAAGTGCCAATCAGCCCACGCTGGCCACAACCCAATGGGGTGAGGGATGTTCCTGGGGGGCTTGGCCAGCCTGGAGACAGCCATCAGCCCATCACACAGCCTGGTCAGGCACGCCAGCAGGTGGACATCCCCAGAGGGGTCCCAGACTGTGAGAGGGCACAGGCTGGGCTGAGGGACCTCCCAAGTGCACAGAGCGGCTGCAGGGCGGAACAGTGCAGGACCCAGGACCCATGAGTGGGAAAGAGGCGGCAGAGCTGGCACCTGCTTGGCGGCTCCCCAGGCCCTTTGTGGAGCACCAAGGAGCGGGAAAGAGGCGGTGGGGGCCGGGGGCCTGCTTGGCGGCTCCTCAGGCCCTTTGAGGGGCACCGAGGAGTGGGTAAGAGGTGGCGGGGGGTCGGCAGCCTGCTTGGCGGCTGCCCAGGCCCTTTGCAGGGCACTGGGGAGCGGGAAAGAGGCAGCGGCCTGCTTGCCGGCTGCCCAGGCCCTTTGAGGGGTATCGAGGAGCAGGAAAGAGGCAGCAGGGGGTCAGCGGCCTGCTTGGTGGGCTTCCCAGGCCTCTTGCAGGGCACCGGGGAGTGGGAAAGCAAGGCGCAGGGTACCGGTGAGTGGGAAAGAGGCGTCGGGGGGTCGGCCTGCTTGGTGGCTGCCCAGGCCCTTTGCAGGGCACCGGGGAGCAGGAAAGCAAGGCTGCAGGGGCTGGGGTCCTGCTTGGCGGCTCTCCAGACCCCTTGGCGGCACCGGGGAGTGGGAAAGGAAGGCAGCAGGGGACCGGTGAGTGGGAAAGAGTTGGTGGCCTGCTTGGCGGCTCCCAGGCCCTTTGGGGGGCACTGGGGAGTGGGAAAGCAAGCTCTTGGGGGCTGGAGTCCTGCTTGGCGGCTCTCCAGACCCCTTCCGGGGATCAGGGAGCAGAAAAAGGCTGGCCTGACCACGAGGCAGGGTTTTCCCTGCTTTCTAGTGGCTGGAGGAAGATGGGCAGTAGGCAAGCTTGGGAGGCAGGCAGCACCCAGCCCTGGCCACAGCTCAAAAAAGAGAACAACATGCAGGGAAGGGCAAGAGTTTGAGAGATCAACATAGAGGGGGTGCCTGCTCCAAGCCTCCATGGTGTGCCTGGTGGCAGGCCCCCAGCAGGTAGACACACACAGGAGGACTGCTCCGAGCCTCAGATGTGGCTGGGGGCAGGTCCCCAATGGCGACACACATACACACACACACACACACACACACAAAAGGCACCTGGCAGACTAGGGCCATCATAGGACATCCACTGAGGGGTTCCAGACTGTGAGAGGGGGCAGGCTGGGCTGAGGGACCCCCACTCTCCCCCCCATGCACGAATTTCGTGCACCAGGCCCCTCGTTATTAATAAATCCACAAATGACAAGTTTTGGCAAGAATGTAGAGAGAGAAGAAACAAGATGGCGGCATAGGGTAGACACCGTAAATGCAGCTGTGAACAACTATTTCAGAAAAACCTCGAAAAGAACACACGGACACCACTCGCACCCACAGGAAGGCTGGCTGAGTGAAAATCCTACAACTAGAGAAGAGTCTGAGACTCAGAGGAGCAGCGGAAGCAAAGTACAGAGGTACGAAGGCGTGCGCACGGGCTCGGGGAAGGGCTGGTACCGGAGGTCGCGGTTCTTTTCCAAAACGGAGAGAGCCACAAGTCCCCAGTGGCTCTGAACTCCAGTTCCAAGTGAGTTTCTAAGGACCCAGACACCCAGAGACTGGCACCAGGAGGAAATCCAAAACGGGTTTCTCTCAGCGTTGCTTGCATCAATTATCGTGGGACACAGAGACCTGGTGTCTCTCAGCGCTGGGCTGAGAAGCGCCATAGCTATTTGCTCCGCCCCGCCCGGCGAACTCCCCGAGGTCCCGCCCCTCCCAAGCTGCGTCAGAGCTAGGGCAGAGGCTTAATCAACGCCTCCTTAAAGATACAGGAGCCAGCCCCAACCCAGTGGCCAGAGTGGGACTAACTGAAACAAAACAGATCCACAAGGAACACACTCGGGGCAGATGCAGTGAGCATAAAAGCTCCACTGAAACAACTCTTGCCCCATAAGGGTGTCTCCAGCACAGAAATTCTCCCACTGTAGACACAGCTGACTCTCATAACCAAGTGGCTTAGAGGTTAATCCCT
>PVJC01031917.1:0-20276 GCA_004026665.1 Murina feae | reverse complement strand
GCTCACCTCTTAATCCTGTTAAATTCCTTTCTTTCTTAAATAAATTAAATCTTTGTTGTTGAAAGTATTACATATGTCCCTCTTTACCCCTATTAATGCCTTCTAGCCTCCCAAACCCCCCAAGGCCTTCACCACCCTATTGTCTGTGTCCATGGGTTATGCATATATGCATAATTCTTTGGTTGATCTCTTCCCCCCCACCTTCCCTCCCCCTTTCTTGTCTCCTTGATCTTCCAGTCCTTGCAGACAAACACAGTGTATCAGTGCATCACCTGGCTTAGGGTTCATTGTTTTCTTAATGGGCAAGTGCTGTCAACATATGTATTCAGAGATTTAGTTTTAATAATTTTTGGCTGTGTCAAAAATTGACCCTACCATCAGAGGACAAATGTTTACTACACTGAGGAACCCACCTAATGGAATTACAGGGTCTGCAGTTTTAACTCTGGGCTGCAAACTTCAGAGTCTACATATAGTAAGTAATCTGAGGAAGTAAAGTCAGCCTGGTGTCGCACAGTGGGAAGTGGTGAAAACCGCGGGGAGTGGAGAGGGCAGCCTGCACTGGGCATAGCTGTGTGCTAGTCCAGCAGGGCAGTCACTGTTTAAAACTAGACCCAGACTGGCAGCTCATGCATGCATCTGCCCTGCAGATACGTTCTGTTTGGTCCACACAGTATTTTAATTTTTAAAAATGTATCGTCCACGTTTAAAGCTTAGATGATTTTTCATGAAAACCCAGGTCTCTAGCTTCCGTGAAAAAGAAACACTGGATCCCCGTTGTTGAATGAACATTGCGACTTCATTGATGAGGGCCAGGCGCAATTGGAAATAGCAGTTTTAAAAGATTTAGTAGAAGCCCGGCCAGCACAGGTCAGTGGTTGAGTGTCGGCCTATGAACTGGGAGGTCATGGTTCGACTCCCGGTCAGGGCATGGTTGCCGGCTTGATCCCCAATGGGGTGTGCAGGAGGCAGCCAATCAATGATTCTCTATCAGCATTGATATCTCTCTCTCTCTCTCTCTCTCTCTCTCTCTCTCCTTCTTCTCTGAAATCTATAAAAAATATATTTTAAAAAAGAAATAAAATAAGTGACACTTAATACATAGTAGAGTGTTTTATCAGCAGACATTTCTATTCCATTTAAAGGTTTCTCCCCTCCCCCCCCACCTGTTTTGGAGGTTTTTCCCAAATAATAAGGAGTATTAAGTATAGTGGTATATTTAATTTTCTTTGTCTATTGAAGACAGAATTCTTTTTTAATGATGAAGTTTGTACAATAGAAAGATAATATTTTATATGAGTTAACTCCTCAATGATTTACTCATAAATGAAAATAATAACAACACTCTTACATACCTCATCTATTTTGCTATTTATTTTCTTACTAAAATTCCACTTTTTAGATTGTAACCTAAATATCCTTAATTGCACAAGAAGAATTGGTTCATAATTTCCAAGATTGCACAACGCAGACCAGAACAGATGTTAAGATTCTGTAGAGGAGGGCTCATCTAGAAAACATGGCTGAATGAGTCAAAGAGACAAATAACTTCCGGCTACAGAAATTTTTGTTACTATCTTCTGGCATCTAATACCAGAGACACTTTCCTCTTCCCTCCTAAGGTGTATTAGAAAAATGCTTAAGTTATATAAAGGCCTTCTCTGTTCAGTTAGAGTACCTGCCGTTTGTCAGGGAGGGAGGGGTAGTGGAAAGCTGAGAGATGTGACGAGAGCACAGTTTCTAAATCTCTGGGATGGCAGGAGACTTGGCCCACGGGGTTTTCTGTTCTTTCCACAATTATAACCACAACCATTTGGACCTGAAAACGTTTTATCTCAGGTCAGCTGTGTTTTGCTTCCATTGTTTTTCAAATGGAGCAATCTAGTCGTTTAGAAGACCTTAAGATTATGTTTCATCTCTTTTTCTATTTGTAATTTCGTTTTCCTCCAGTCAGAATATTTCTTAGTTTATTGTGCTGTTTACATTTAAGGAGGTAAGATAATTCTTTAAATAGATGTGCTTGAAAGAATGAGATGTGAAGTTAGTAAAATTAATGAGCCTAGTTGCCAGAGTGAGAACTAAAACCACAGAGTTGTATGGACCTGTTAATTTTTAAAAATTATTTCCAGATTCTTATTTCTGTGTTACTGGTTTGTGATGGAGGAACAATTTAGAAAAGCAGCAGGTAAAAAAAAAAATGCAGCATGTGACTATTTTATGTGTTTGTTACTTAGATTTGCTGGGGGTGTAATTTTGATTCCTTTGGACGTGAACACTCAGGAGCCACAAGCATACACTTGTATATACGACACACCCACACACTATCCCCCTTACCCTGGAAGGTGTAAGAGTCCTGAATGGCAAGCTTGACGTAGAAGTGAGTAGTAATTATGTCAGTTCACCATCATTTTTTGCATCTACATCATCATGGTATATTGGACTTGATTTCAAACTGACATTTCATTCAAGACATCACAACTTTTTCCTATTATTTACTTAAAATATTATCATAATAATGATTTTAGAGGTAGCTGTCACTGAGTTTGAAAGATATATAGTTGGTCCAGCTAGTAAATCCTGTCCAGGGGCTGGTAATTCACTATGAAACTGTAGGTTATGGTATCAGCCAGGTTCCATTCAGGAGATAGAAACCATGCCAGTGATTTGAAAAGGGAAAATTCAGTATAAAATTTATGAACTAGCAAAAGGTCAACTACCATTAGCTGGTAAGAACCCCTAAAGAATATAGGAATAGCAAATGTGGGGGCAGCTCCCACCTCTAGAGCTTAGGGAGGAGCAGGCTTGGACCCACCCCACCCCCAGGCTGAAATTGAGACCTCACTGGAGAGCATGTGGCTACAGCCTTCTAGACGACGGGTTTGCTGTGGTGTCAGGCTGGACCTGCCCCATAAGAAGCCATCTGCTGGGGGTTCCAGTGGAGTTCTCAGGCTACCATGGTCTGGGGCAGGTGTGCAGGAAGCTACTGCTGGGTCCACAAGAATCTTCCCATTGAGGTCCCAGTAGGACACGTGAGATGAGTGACACAGGGTCTCACTCATGCTCCAGCAGCCACAGCCACGGGGGGAAATCACACAGGAAACCAAAAGAGAAGTCTCTCCTCCACTGTGCCTTGCAGTGTCCCTCCCAGGCCCTATGTTGACACAGCCTAGCACTGTGCCAGCTGGCAAAGGAAAACTGTTTATAATGTCTAGCTCCAGTTCGCAAGGCAGGGCAAACACAATAGATGGGTGCTAGGAGGCAACAACTTGTTACCTGGCACGGTTCACCCCTTTGGCTCCTCGGCATCTGTGTACACCCTCTGCAGTGTGAACTTCCATATAACGAAACAACTCTGTGCTTTCACCAGTCGATACCCGCTGTCCCTCGTACAAGTGCAGAAGTTGTCACTCTTCCCCTAAAATAAGGAGACACACAATCCTAGCAGTCATTGTGTCCATTGCTGGCGTTGTTAATTCCCCTTCACATTCTATCACAGCCCCATTGAATATTCTGTTATCTAAAGACTAAATTATAAAGTTAACTCCTAACAACTTGTATATAAAACATGGGGGAAATAGCCATTTTTCCCAAAGGAGATATGCAAATGGCCTCATCATAGTTTATGTATTTTGTGAAAGTCGTGTATGTTCAATCTCCCTTTAAATATATCTCTTGTAGAATCTCATGCACATTACCAACTGAAAGAAAGTGCGTTCTCAGTGCAATAAATTCTTGTTCCTATAATTCTGTCTTCAGATCATTAATATATCTTTGTGTCCTGTGATAGCAGCTAAAGAACATACCTTGTTTCATGGCATTTTGTCATGGTGGGAGCCCTCATCACGGCAAAACAAGAAGCTCACATTACCTTTAGAGCAACCTCACTCACTTGTGTTTCTCAGCTTAGAGCCTCTACTTCACAGTTTGGAAAAGAAAACAAAGTTAAATTTTTGATATGGTCATTGAAAACAGAATCTTACATTATTGAATACTAGAGGCCCAGTGCACAAATTCGTGCACGGGTGGGGTCTGGCTGGCCCGCCCCGATCGGGGCTGATCAGGTTAGGTGGGGAGGGGCCGTGGGCAGTTGGTGGGCCAGCCCCGCTCCCTGGTCAAACTCCAGTTGGAACTCCTGGTTGAACTCCCAGTTGAGGGGACAATTTGCATATTAGCCTTTTATTATAAAGGATAATAGCAGTATTTTTTTGTCTAACACTGAAATTGTCAATAGACTGGGGAATGGAAGAGAAGGTGCATTTCATGCCAGAGAGTTTTGTCAAAAAATTTTTTTATCCTTTATTTCCTTTTAATTTCCTAAATTGAAGGATGTATACTTTTCTAATTCCATTTGCCAGTAATCTGTACATTATAAGTGAACAGAAAAATGAACCACTAGAATGATTAAAAAAATGCTTTGCATCAATATAATTCAATTTCTTTATGGAACTCTAATAGGTTTAATCCGAAGAGTGAGGTATTGTCTCTCTGTGTATGTATGTGTGAATGTATGGATGGATGGGTATCAATATAAATATTTACATGTGGATTAGAGTAGGCATAGAATTTGGGGTTCTACAGTGTAGTTGAGGCAGAGAAAAGAATGACCTGCAGAGGACAAGAGATAATACTACAGTATTCCAGTGAGACAGGGAGAGGGTGGTGTCTAAAGTAACAAAACGTGCTTCTTTACAAAGACAGCATTCACCTCTTATTTTTATTGTCAGTCCATAGAGAAGGGGTGGGAGAGCTGCTTGCATTGTAGAATTCTCTTGCAGACCATCCTGGGCAGGAAGGTTGTCTTAGGAAAGCAGGGTCAGCATGCAGCTGGGCAGCATCTTCACGTTTAACTCAGAGGCTGGCCACTGCAACCAGTAAGCGGTGTGTGTTTTCTGGATTATAGGAAATGAAAGGGAGCCTGCAAAGTGTTGTGACCTTGTGTGACAGCTGCATGGTTTTAGAATGGACACTTAGTTTCTGGCCAAACCACAATTCTGTTGGGGTTGGTTTTGTGGTTTTCTTGGAGCATGCAACAGGAAGTAGGGACTAGCATGGTGACTACTCAGTGCACATCAGGTTTTCAATCACAAATGAATAAAACAAAGAACAAGAAAACCAATTTCCATTGCAGAGTTCAATCCCCTCTCATTATCTCAGCGAGTTTAAGAAAGAACAAAAAGATGATGGATGTACACTGATTATAAAATCTCTGGAGGTGAGGTTCCTATTCCCCCATTCCATTTCCTACCTCATTTAAACCTCTGTTAATATTTAAATAATTTAAATAACCTTATACTACTGTCTCACCCCTTTTCTTAAAACGTGCCCTGCTATTCATAATGGGGAAATAGATGAAAAATACTTTCATAAATAATTTGCTTAGAAACAGCAATTTTGCTCTTTTGAAGATTCTGTTTTAAAAGGTGACTGTTAGAATTAGCAGCATCTTTCAAATTTAGGATCCCAGCTAAACACAAACATGTTTACGTTTTGAGGAGTTTTTGATGGAGAAGGCAGATGATGGGAACTGACTGGCATGAGACAGGAGAAAAAGCTAAAATTTAGTAAACAAGCCCTCACCGGTTTGGCTCAGTGGATAGAGTGTCGGCCTGCGGACTGAGGGGTTCCAGGTTCGATTCCGGTCAAGAGCATGTACCTTGGTTGTGGGCACATCCTCAGTGGGGGGGTGTGCAAGAGGCAGCTGATCAGTGTTTCTCTCTCATTGATATTTCTAACTCTCTATCCCTCTCCCTTCCTCTCTGTAAAAAAATCAATAAAATATATTTTTAAAAAATAAATAAAATTTAGTAAACAAGGCAGCTTTCTTTCTTTGGGAGGCTTTTTTTTTTTTAATGCCTAATTCCTAAATGAGATGGGCATGGGGTGCTAACCTCTGAAATGCATATGTTGGTTTGGAATATAATGTTAGTAAAATTTATCTTAAATTAGTGCAAAAGAAGAGATGACGTCAGGAGCCCTATAATTTACACATCACTAATAATGCCTGCCTTCCTTCCCATGTGCCAGTGCTCTGTGTCATAGGTAACACCTCAGTGGGTTAGGTATTGTTACCAATATACAGGAGAAAAAAATGAAGAGAGCTAACTTACATGCCTAAGGGCACACAGTAAGTGGTGGATCTAGAATTTGAATCCATACCTTCCTGGCTCCTACACATTTTTCAACTGCACCTCTGTCACCTGAAACATACCTAGCTGAAACCTTCCCAATGCCTAGTTATAAATTTCTTTTTTATTCTAGCAAGAGCAATAAGTGAAGTAACTTTGAAATGAAACATTATGGAAGTTACTAAAATAAGAAGAGAAAGTTGTTTTTTCTCTGGTACTGGGTTTGTCTCACACTCCTCCTCGATGCCTTCTCCAGTGTCTCTCAGGTTGTTTTCTAATTGCAGTTCCCAAGAAGCTGCTTTGGTTGGGTTTATGCATCTGCAAAGACCCTGTGACAGAGCAGCAGATGGAAAACATGGTTACATTGATTTTAATTAGAAGCTTCCATACTGTTCTTTGCATTGTTTCCCTCGTAGCTATATGGAGACTTTGCTTAAGATCACAATTTAGAAGGTTAATGAGATGATTCTTTTCTGGAAGTATAAAATAATAGATCACTTCCTGTTCAAGTAGAATATCCTTTAATTTCCATTAAACAAGAACCTGTCTGTTGTTTTTTTAAACCTCACCTGAGAATATGCTCATTGAGAGGGCAGCAAAGAGAGAGACAGAGAGGGAGGGAGAGAGAAAGAGAAATGTCAATGTAAGACAGAGCATCAGTTGGTCATCTTCCATATGTGCCCTGACCAGGGATCAAACCCACAACCTTTTGGTATACAGGAAGATGCTCCAATCAACTCAACCACACCAGCCAGAGTCAATAACCTGTTTCCCCCCATTGTCAAAAAAATATTTTTATTAGTTTCTTTTGTTATAGTTATTGTATCGTTACTTGCAGTGTATTTGTATGCGTACGTGTGTAGGGCAATTGCCATTTAATTTTTCAGCTATTCGAAATTTGACACAGTTCACCCAGAAGTTCCTAGTTTGGCTTGTGTGGGGAGGGGTGCTTTCTTCATTTGCATACATCTTTTTTGGTTCTGAGAATTGCTTCAGCAGACTGCAAAGCATTTCCACTGGACACTTCGTGCATGGGCTTGTCCAGAGCTTTGCTGGAGAGAGGGTCTTTCTTCATCACTTTCTTTATTTCTCTTACTTGTACTACTTGTGAGCCCATGGGCTTTGCATTTCTGTTCCTGGAAGACTGTCTGGTAAGTGAAATGAGATTAGCCGTGAGAGAGAGGGAAGGTCAGCCTGGTGATTTGTTTTTGCTACCAGAGTGTCATCATGTCTGCATCAAACAAAAACTTTAGTTGCACCAGGATTCAGAGTTTGACAGGATTTTAGAACCTACCAAAATTCTACTGAAACACGTGGCTATGACTAAAGCAAGATGCTTTCCAAAACAGATTTCGATTTGTCTAGGAGAACCTTTGAACACAATGTGCAAGTGAGTTCTTAGGTATTATGTGACCTTACATAGGAGTGACATTTGTGCAGAGTTTTTGTCTGCCTGGACAGAACCCTTGACTCTGTCTTCTGAGTTGGTGAAAATAGCAGAAGCGGCAGCATGAAGATCTTCAATCATCCTTGGCGTCGTCACTCATTTTGTTTTTCTACTCTGGCTTTTACCCACTAGAGGGAGAATGCATTATCTTCAGGGAATTCAGAGACTATCCTTGTGCCTTATAGAATATAAGGTAGCTTAATAATACACATGCATATAAAGTTACATGTATAGTAATTGACATGAGGTGCTCCATTAAACAATGCAATGCCACAGTGTACCAGGTCTTCAGGATATGTTGCCATGGATACCCAGTGTGATGGAAATGGGGAAAGAGTTGCTTAGGAACTCAGCAATTTCGTTGTGAGGTACAGTGGGAAATACACTGTCCAGAAATAGCTACCATTAATCCAGTCATGTATGCAAATAGTTGTTTTCAAAATTGTCAATTAAAAGGGAAATGTTTCAAAATGAGTATGAATTTATGAAAGTTAGTTTATATTGTCTGTTGTTTATAAGCCAAAAAGCTGGGCAGAATTCTTAATTTTAGCTGGGAAATTATGTGGCATACAGATATCCTTAAGAGAAAAAATATTTAAATCAAAGATGAATAAAACAAGTACAGAAATGCAGAAGGATGGTGATAGGACAGTAGGAGGTGAGTCCTCTGGGGGTCTGCTCATGGGCCCTCAAGAGTTGGGAACCGTAGGCATCCTTTGGATTGATTTCAAAGCAAAGATTTGGGAAAGGAGCAAGTTTTAAGAGATAATAAGATGTGATAGAAGCAATAGTAAGGATGGCAGCTAGTTTGATGTGATTTCACATCCTCCCATGTGGCTAGGAGTAGTTTGCAAACAGGATAATTCTAATTCTTGGATTTCCTGGAGATGTTCCCTGACCTTATCCCCGACCATCCCCATTGAAATTCTCATTTCTAATCAAATGGATTCTAGAACAAGGTCCTTGAAATGGGAAGTGAGGACTGCTAAGGAAATGGGTGTTCATCTTCTGGATTCTCAACTGTATAAATTTGGTTGGCAATAGAAAGATGTTTTAGAGTTGGTTCTCCCTTATCACCATCTCTGCTGCTTGTCATTCAAGTCATTATTACCTCTCCTTCCAGCGCCTGGCTATTTCCCCTTTCTGATCCATCTGCCAAATGGACACCAACTGGGGAAAAAGGAGATCAGATCGTGTTGTTTCTACACCAGAACTTTTGATGGTTTTTCATTACCTATAGAATAATTTCTAACCTCTAATAATCTATTAGACCCTTTCAACAAATTTAGCTCAACAGTGCTGTCAACCTCTTCTCTTGCTATCTTTCCCTAATGAGGGGACAGAACTTTCTCAAACTGGGCAGTGTGCTTTCCTGCCTCCAGCTGGAATGCGTTTCTATAAGTCCCACAGGTCAAAGGGCTGTTGTCCTTAAAATTTCCCTCCTTAGTCCTGGCTGATATGGCTCAGTTGGTTGGGCATTCTCTGGTGCAATGGAAGGTCTTGGGTTCGAGTCCAGTCAGGGTACCTTCCCAAGTTGCATTCAATTCCCCAGTTGGAGCACATACAGCAACCGATCAATATTTCTCTCTCTCTCTGTCTCTCCCTTCTTCCCTCTCTAATATCAGTATTAATTTAATTTAATTTTAAAATGCCCCTCCTTAAAAGCTCTTCCTGCCCTCGGTCCCTTCCCCCCGTCAGAGTTACAGTTCTTCTCTGTGTTTTCATAGACTCTGCTTATACCTCTACCCAGCATGTGTCCTAAGTTAATTTTGTGTAGTGTGGTGGTTAGAAGTACATGCTCAGCATAGTGTAGCATAGTGCCTAGCTCATTGTAAGCGTTAAATCAATGTTAGAAATACTTATTGAGTATATCCTTCCTCTTCCCAGTGCCCAACAGTGCTTTACACATAGTAGGTACGCAAAAATATTTATTGATTAAAAACTGGCTCATTTCCATAGAGTCCTCAATAAGTATTTCTCTACTAAAGCAGGTAATGGAGGTAAATAAAATTTAGGGAGAAATACTTTTAAAATATGTTTTTATTGATTTTTTTTTTTTTAGAGAGAGAGGAACAGAGAGATAGAAACATTCATGAGAAACATCTGTCAAGTGGCTGCCTCCTGCTCGCCCCCTACTTGGGATCGAGCTCACAACCTGGGTATATGCCCTGACCAGGAATCTAATTAGAGGCCTCTTGGTTCATGGGCTGACATTTAACTCTGAGCCACACCGACCGGTCTAGGGGAGCAATATTTTTAAGTGATTTATCTACATTTTTGTGTATTTTAAGAGGGGCAGTATGGTGAAGAAACACTTTATATGTAAGTCTTGAATTTTAGAAGACAGTATAGTAGCAAAGCAGAGTACACTTGGAAGAGTCCTTTACCCACAGAGCTGATGTCATTGTTTTTAACCATGGTAATAAAAGTGGATGTTATCTGGAAACAGATTGGGTAACACGGAGAGAGATGACGCACAATTTGGAAACTAATTTCCTGGAAGAAGCTCTTTCACAATAGCTAACAAAGGGCACAGGCAAGAGTTTGATGTAGGGAATAAGACTCATTCAGGGACTATAGCATCTATAGTACTTTAGAATTTTAAACACAGTCATAAAGTGAAGGGACAACTGAGAGCATTCCTTCATAAAACTACAGAAATATAAAAGGACCAACCTCTAGTTTGTCTAAGTTTAGCTGCACATCAGAATAACTTGGTTTGTTAAAATATACATAGTTGGCCCTTCTTCTAAAGATTCTAATTTAATAGTTCCAGAATAGAGTCTAGCACCTGTGTTTGCATAGGGCATGTGTGAGTCTTGTTTTTTAACATCCCTGATATAGCAGGTCAGTCAGTGGACTGGCATTTAGGTACCCAACCAGAGATTCTTATATGGAATTATTTCCTACATCATATGATTATCTGGACACTTTAATACCTCTGGTAATAGGAGCCTTATATTAAAACACACACTTACCCTTTTTTTTTTTTGGATTGGCCTCTTTAATGGCTTTATTGGCTTTCGTTAGAATGTGCTACCCATTGCCCTAACTGGTTTGGCTCAGTGGATAGAGGTTGGCCTGCAGACTGAAGGGTCCCAGGTTCGATTCCAGTCAAGGGCATGTACCTTGGTTGCAGGCACATCCTTAGTGGGGAGTATGCAGGAGGCAGCTGATAGATGTTTCTCTCTCATCGATGTTTCTAACTCTCTATCCTTCTCCCTTCCTCTCTGTAAAAAAATCAATAAAATATATTTTTTTAAAAGAATGTGCTACCCATTGGTTCTTGTGTGTCCATTGGAGCCACATAAATTGGGACTGTTACTTCCTTCAGCCAGCAGCCTTCAGATGTTTGGAAATAGCTATGATGCCCTTTTAAACTTTCTTTTACTTAGACTATAGAGCCTTCCCACCGTACTGTGCTGTGCGTTCTTCATTCAGAAGCCATTATTCAGTCCTTAATATTTGCCAGAACTGGGCTGGATGGAACTTGGGGGACCCAAAGGACCTAATAGTTCAACTGAGAGAAACGAACTTGCAAACATATACCTCAGTACAGAGGCCGTGGTTTAAAGTGTGGCTGTGGGGTCAGACCTGTGTTGGAATTCTGACCTCGGCCACTTGACTAACTTAGTCTTCAGGCAAACTAAGTTGTGCCCTAATTTCCTCAGTTCTAAGGTAAGGGTATGCCCTACCTTATGTTTGTCTTATTGTGAGTTAAAATGTGATACACTGCCAGAAAAGCTAATGTGAAATCCAAACTGTGATAAGAGAAACTTAGGATCCTGGACCAGGGATCATGTCCTCTTCATCTGTTTAAAGTTCTGTCTGCCCCTACTTTGCTTTTTACTCAGTGGGATGTTAGACAAAACAGTTAACCTCTCTGGGACTTAGTTTCTGCCCCTATAAAATGGAGATAATTCCTGCCTAGTTTTGTTTCCCTTTTGAAATGTAAAGAGCAAATATAATGAATGCAAATGATAATCACTTTAGAGAATTTTGTCATATTTTATTCATGTGGTTCAGAACCCTTTTTCCTTGATATGACTGACATTATTAGAGTTTAGGTATACAGAATTTTAATTAACTAAAATTTAAATTTACTAAAATCTTAGAGATTATAGCATATTCATTATTTTTGGCTTGCCTTATATTCAGAAAAATGTGGGCATCAAAGTGGTTGACAAATGGTAAATTACTTTTGTTTGCATATTCATTTTCAGTTTTTATAGTCACTGACAAATCTGTGTATTAAACTGACCAAGGTATTTTAGAAAAAGTTGTACTGAATATCCTAACAGCATCAGTGCTAGACTAGCGGTAGCAAAAGCAGCATGGACCGCCTCATTCCATGAGCCTGCTTCCACTTTTAGGGGGAAAGGATGCTCCAGGAATACAGCAAAAGAACAGGGTGTGGTTTCTTTGACACTATAAGCTGGTGGCTGGTGCTTTTTTGGGAGGGGGGGAGAAGTCTTCTTTTCCCAGGCCTGTTGGTCTCTTTCTGTTTCCTGCTTATTCCACTGTTCTCACGACAAACATGCATAACGTGAAGATCAAGATCCTGCAGATCACAGTTCTTTCTAAATATGTTTTAAACGCAACCAGGAAAATTAGAATCCTTTACACACAGTATGACAGGTTTCCATCACCCTTAAATTGGCATTTTGGATTGTGTTCTCTGTAGTCACCGAAGAGATTCCATAGAGAAGGAAAGAGACAGAGGACAAGGAAGAAAGGAAGATTCTAAACGACAGTCTCTTATCTAGTGTAAGTTCAATCCCTAAAACAAAAAGCGAAATCGCTTTTTCCCCTAAATAATGTGCTCTCCAGCCTCACCTCTCATCCTGAGAAACATGAAAGGGAAAGTAAAAGAGGTGACCCAAATCACAGAGTGCCTTTGATAGGAGAAATTCAGCTGTTTTGAACACTTACAATCAAAGGAAGTGGTTTCCCTAATTACATGAACTATGTGAAATTTCTCAGAATAGCTCTTCCACCCCAGGATTCCTTGCACTTTAGAAGTTTGCATAAAAGCTCACATGGAGAATCAGATGCAAAGTGTTTGATTCAGATTGTATTAGGCAGAAGAGTGCCCACATCCATCCTGCAGTCTGCCAGTTGCTTAGGTTAGGACCACCGTACCTGGTTTTGATGTGGATATCTTTCAGACCTGCAGCATTAAGATCTTTGTTCTATCCCTTTCTTGCAAGAGGCACCCCTTTTCAGGAGCAGTAGCTGTGAAAATATTCAGATTGGTCGTCCCGGTTTCCCTCTCAATCTAAAAGGGATCCCCGGCTGTGTTTGTGGACTTTGCATGGGAAAACATGATTTCCTGTGTTTGTGTTAGATGTTTATTAAGCTCTTCATTATATATTTTTTGTATTTTAAATATAAATGATTTACCATAAAATTTACTTGCAGAGTTCCCCATTTACTATCAGAATCTAGATTGGGAATCTGCCAAAACACTTGGCCTAAAGAATAATAGTGATTATGGCTGAATTAAGTCTTTTGTGCTTTGATAGTCATCTTGTTACTGAGGCATATAGTGCAGTGCAGGTGTGTGTAAAGAAGAGAATTATAAATATCTAAGTTCTCTGGGGAGGCAGGCGTCAGGATGAAGGCACAAGAGAAGACAGAAGCATCAATTTTAATTAAAATGTCATCGTGAGAAGATTTTTTCAGGACAAGTAATTTTATGTGTAAGGGGGGTTGTCTAGTAATCATATATAACAGTAAAAAAGAAGTGTGTTTTCTTTTGTCTCTCTCCCCTCCTTTCTTTCAGTGAATAAGTGTCTTGTTACTACTGTATTTTATATTCTATAGAGCAGCAGTCACCAACCAGTGGGCCATGGACCACTGGTGGTCCATGAGGTCTGAAAGGTTGGTGACCGCTGCTATAGAGGCCCAGTGCATGGATTCATGCACTGGTGGGGTCCTTCGGCATAGCCTACAGGGATGAGGTGGAAACCGTTAGTCTGATGCTACCTGCCACACCTGCCTGCTGCTCCTGCTCATCCTGGCCCCGCTGTGCCCGCTGCCATAGCTCAGTAGGCTCGCTGCCACTCCACTGTGTTCTCTGGACTGCGGCAGCCAGCCATGAGCTTTGCATCTGGTGCTCATCAGTCAGCTGAGTGGTGCTCCTGCTGGGGGAACACACTGACCACCAGGGGCAGCTCCTGCATTGAGCGTCTGTCTCTGGTGGTCAGTGCATGTCATAGTGACCAGTCAACCAGTCATTTGGTGGCTTGGTCATTTAGGCTTTTATATATATAGGTGGAAATTTTGGGGTCCTAAGAAAGAAATGGAAGTCCAGGAGCAGAGGAGATTTTATTTTGTCTAGTGTTTAAAGTACTGACTTAAATTGTAACTCATATAAAATTTCCTAATGCCAGGACTGTTGGCTTTTGGAAATTTAAGTAAGATTTAAGTAAAAGAAAAAATAGTGCTCTTCCACCAACCAACTTACAAAAATCTATTTAAACAATTATTTAGCAATTTTTTAATACATTAGAAATCCTCATTTATTCCTGATAAATAGCTTATTGGAAAAGATACATAGATTAATAAATACTTGTGCCCTGGCTAGTGTGATTGAGTTGGATGGAGCATCGTCCTGTGCTCCAAAAAATGGAGAGCTTGATACCCAGTTGAGGTGCATATCAGAGGCAACAGATCAATGGTTCACTCTCTCCCTCTCACTTCCTCTCTCTCTAAAAATCAATAATAGTATATCTTTGGGTGAGAATTTTAAAAAATACTTGTAATTTTAGAAAGAACATTTAAAATATGTGTTCATGATTATGAACTATGGGACTATGTTGTGAACTCCTAATTAAGGATGGGTAAGATTTGGCTATTTTATACACAGTCACATCAATATAATAAGAGAAAGGAGCTTTGAAAGGTGATAAAGAATTGATACTGTGGCAGGTGATTTGCTTAATGGATAGGTTTGCACATAATTACAAAAGGTCTGTTATCTTAGAAATCTCATGCGATACTCAAACTGCAATTTTAACAGCTATTTTAATCCAACAATTCCAACCCCCCATTAATAAAAATCGGTCATTTGAAGTTCAGAACAGCTATTTGGGTAGCAATAAATTCCAGTGCACAGCCCAGTCTTGGGTTCACCAGTCCCAAGCTCTTGTCAGGAGCACACCATTAAGTTCCTACTGTGTATGTTATTCTTAAATGACATCCACTGCCTACCCTATACTTGTTACAAGAGAGAAAGTTAAATATGCTCAAGTGATAGGCATCTGACAACATTTAACATGAACAATAAAAGGTTCTTTTGCTTTTCTTCTTCGTAGTATTTCTAGCAACTAGTGAATGAAGTATCACATAATCCACTATTCAGCTTCTTGATCTAGATCAACATCATATCTGAATGATCACTGAGAATTATTTATCTCTTGTCCAGATTCCACAGCTTCTTGGAAAAAATGGCCACTCTAATCCTTACCATTCAGAAATCTGCTTTATAAATAAATAGGTTTAAATAAATCCTGTTAAAGTTTTAACCCGGTATCCTTCGCATTATCCTCAAATTACAATAAATAATATTCAGATAATGTATCACTTATAAAGTACTGTTACTTACATAGTCTTTACAAGATGAAACAGGTTCAGTATGATTCACAAAATATAATCCTCGAGAACCAGAGCTTCACCATAGATTTTCTCGCTCTGGATCCAGTGCTCTTTACCCTTAATAAGCTTAGCTCTGGAAAAGACCCTAAGGGACCACATTTGTGCTACCTGAATCTTCTCTGTAGCATTCCTGTCACAGATGGGCAGTTCACTTTTGTTCAAATTCTGATTATGATTGATGTTTGTTAAGGCACAAACATTTTTATTTTGATACCATTCAATTTATCTGTTTTTCTTCTGTTACCTATACTTTTGGTGTCATATCTAAGAAGGTTTTGCTATCCCAAGGTCAATAAGATTTACTCCTATATTTTCTTCTCAGAATTTTATAGTTTCAGCTCATTTATGTCTGGCCCATTTTCAGTTAATTTTTGTGAATGGTGTGAGGAAGGGGTCAAACATGAGTGTGTGTTGTTTTTTTTTGTATGTGAATAATAACTTCTTTATCTTAATAGCCAGAATTGTGTCATATGGCCACAATTTAGCACAAAGGGGGTAGAAAATGAAAGTTTGGTTAGGGTCAGTGCTACCCTAAACAACTGCCATAACACATACTGTTTTTGCTTTTGACTCAAAACAGTGTATCACCAAACTTCATGAAGAATTATCCTAACTACTCAGAACTATATATTTGATCAAGAAGCATTCTATAACTGGCTTCAAAAGAAGATTTCTGGGTTTTTATTTGTTAGTATGGTTTTTCTAAAGATAATGCTAAAATTGAAAGGCTTGCCATTTATTACAATTAAAGAATTTATTTCATTCTTTCTTATGCCTCCACTAAGCTGTTTGCTCCTCATCTCTCTCTCTCCTCTCTTCTCTCTCTCTCTCTCTCTCTCTCTCTCTCTCTCTCTCTCTCTCACACACACACACACACACACACACACAATGTACTTTTTATCAGCCAGTATTGCACTATATTTAATGGGTTTGAAAAACATACCCTTAAGTGGACATGTTGGCTTCTTTATGAAAACAACAACTCAGTATTCTCCCTGGTTTGTAGGTCATAAAACCTTGTGAACACTTAGTAAATTATTGTGCTATTATCAGCAGGATGTTTAGTGACTCTCAAAACAGCTTCAGCTCCAGAGCTTTTCCTCCATTTTATTCTTCTAAAGCAACTTGGAATGTATGCACTATTTCCTGATCTCCATAGGATGAGTTGTGTGAGTATATGGATCCTGGTTGAGCTTTCTCACGAGAAACTTAACAGGCTCAGAGAACTGAGGGATAAGGAAAAGCATCACTTTGCTGCCTCCCATCACCATAAGCTGTGTGGAGATCACTTAACAGGAAATGTGTAGATACTGCTTACTTTCTGATGTCTGTGGAATATTCCCTCTTGAATGCCATGGCGTCTTTGCCTGTGTAACTCTGAGGCACATTGTTTGATGATGAGGTGAAATGTTGGTGGCTTCTGAGGTTCCATTAATGCCTTTGTCTTCTTGTCTTTCATGCTCTCCTAGATTGAGCTGCTTTGCTAACTCAGTTGGTTAAAGCAAGATGTTTTTCAAGATTTGGTCAAGGGCTATAACTCTATTATAAAGCTGACTACAGAGAAAATCAAGTCCATAATCAGAAGGGGATTCTGAACCCCAAGCAACAGTTGAAGATATAGGATTGGTCAGAATGTGGGATAGGTATAAGTATTTATAATGATAATGTGAATAACCAACGTTTTGAGTTTAATGCATTCCGGGCAGTTTTGGGGTGCTTTACATGCATGGACTCCTTTAATGCATAACAATAGTAAATTACATTCTAGTACTCCTATTTATTTTATAAAAGTGTTTTCACATTTATTTGATTCTTATCAAAATCCTGAGACCAAAGGAGACTCAAGAGACATGACAACTAGATGCAGTGTGGTATTTGGAATGGATGTTAGAACACAAAGATGACATTATGGAGAAACTAGTGAAAGGTGCAGACAGTCTGGCATCAGAGAATATAGTGATGCGCTATAGTAGCACAATAAAATGTTAACTGGGTGAGGGCTATAAGGACTTTGTTATCTTTTACTTTGAATCTAAAGGTAATCTAAAACACAGCTTTTCTCTGAGTCTAAAAATTATTCCAAAATAAACATTTTAAATTTTGTTTATGTAATAGTTTTTATTGCTCCCAGTTACACCAGGTTTTTTAAAAATATATTTTTATTGATTTCAAAGAGGAAGGGAGAGGGGACGAGAGAAAGAGAGACAAACATCAATGATAAGAGAGAATCATTGATCGGCTGCCTCCTGCACCACACACTGGGGGTCAAGCCTGCACCCCAGGCATGTGCCCTTGACCATCATCAAACTCAGGACCCTCCAGTCCGCAGGCCAACACTCTATCCACTGAGCCAAACAAGCTAGGGCCCACCAGTTTTTTAGTTCTTGGCAGGCTAAGAACTTGTTGCGTGGCATAGAGGAGAGGTGGTGAAAACTGACAACCCAAACCCTAGTCTTTGCACTCCTAGTTCAGTGCCTACATTCAGTGCTGCTCACTAAGCATGCATTGCTCTCTGCATCATCCTCCAATAGCCTTTTGAGATTTGGGAGGTAATGTCCTCCATTTTACAGATAATAGATCATTGTGTTCCATATTCACCACTCAAAAATATTTTCCCCCTGACTTTGGATCTGTAGTCCTTTTATATTTGAATCAGCTCATACTTGGGGGCTCATTTGATGTAACCAATACAACAATACAGCAGAAACTTCATTATGATAAATGATAGCCAAGGCCAAAGAGTGTTGCTTTGAAAAACAACAATAGTGTTGTGTGGTCTTCTGTGACCTCTGACACAAAAATAAAAGAATGGGTAGAAAATAGAAACACAAGAACTGCCCCATCAAATTCAGATTCTCCATCCAATGCAGTAATGATGAGGCTAATGGTGGTAAGCCAGCTTTCTTACCCTGTAAGTGGAAAAGCGAAGTGAGATTCACCTTTTTTCAGCTTGACATCTGATTTTTAAAATACTAAGACACCTTACGAGGTTTATTGAGAAGTTTGAAGTTAACAACTTGTGATCATCTTGGTATATTTTGGTCTTTGAATTTAGGGATTTCCCCCTGCCTTGTACCCCCTGAGTATGCAGGCTGGCGTGATGCTGCATTCACTAGCCTCGTTCTGGTCTGTGGTCAGTGTCCTGTCCAGACTTGTATTTTGGCCTCTTCTCATCTTTATGCGTTTCACTGTGCTCTTGCTATCAGCCTATGGATATGCTTTCCAGTGATTCATAGTTCTAGCTGACATTCTGTACATCTAAGTTCAGTTCTTTGTATTTTAAAAAAAAAACAATTTCTATGCTCATTCTAAGTACAGCTACTGGCAGCTAACATTTATTTGAGGAAAACCCTGTGCCTAGCATGTACTTTCCATGTAAACCTAGTCTTGACAGCTGTTTTAAGTAGAGCTGAAACAGTCCCAGGGTTTTATGACTCCAAAGTAAGTAGGCTACAGTGTAGCTTGCCAGCAATCACCCTAGGCCAGTGGAGCTGAATCCTGGCTGCACATTATATTCACTTGAGTTTTCTAGGTGGAACTCTTCTCACACAACAGACTCTTATCTTTACTAAAAATCCCAGAGAAAATAATTCAAGATTGTCTCTATAATACTAACTTATCAACTGCCTAGGACCCTCAAGAGACAAGAATCATTTTGCATGTAAAATATATCTATCTAATATAACAAAAGAGTAATATTGAAATTGACTGTTTCTCCGGGACACCTAAGCCATGCCCACCAGCCAATCAGAGTGGCTATATGCAAATTAACCCAGCCAAGATGGAGGCCGGCAGTCACAGAGCTAGAGTAAACAGGAGGTTTCTGTTGCACCAGGAGTAAGCTGTCTGCCTAGGCCAGTTGGGCCTCTCGCTGCTCACGGCAACATAGTTACAATTATAGAAGTCACGGAGCTGAACCAAACAGGAGGCTTCCGTTGCACCAGTGATGGAGGAAACTGCCTAGGCCAGCTGGGCATCTACTAAGGCAACATTCTTTCAATTATAGAAGCCATGGAGCTGAAGCAAATAGGAGCCTTCGTTACCTGCCTAGGCCTTGGCTTAAAGCAACAGTGTATCAATTATAGAAGATAAATAAACCCCAGAAGCCTGCTTCCAGCCAGCCTTGCTAGGACGTTGGGCCAATGGGAGCTGTGGGCAGCCTGAAAGCCTGAAAACGGCCCTCAGCCCTGCACCCAGGCTGTCCAGGCACCCGAGTAGGGACTCGAACGCTGAAGGGGCTGTGGGCAGCCTGAAAACAGCCCTCAGCCCCTGGCCACACCCCAGTGGGGTGAGGGTCCACACTGGGGGGCTTGGCCAGCCTGCAAACAGCCATCAGCCCCTCACCCAGGCTGGTCAGGCATGCCAGCAGGTGGACATACCCCGAGGGGTCCCAGACTGCGAGAGGGCACAGGCCAGGCTGAGGGACCTCCCAAGTGCACAAATTTTTGTGCACTGGGCCACTAGTATCTTCTATAATAAAAGTGAAACATGCAAATGTGACCGTTACCACCAGCCAGTCAGAGCAGCTGTATGCAAATTAACCCAGCCAAGATGGAGGCCAACAGCCTATCAGAGCGGCTGTATGCAAATTAACCCAGCCAAGATGGAGGCCAACAGCCATGGAACCAGAGCAAACCAAAGGGTTCTGTTGCAACTGCCTGCCTATGCTGGCAGTTGGAAGTGGCACCAGGGCATCAGGAAGTGGGAAAGCAAGGTGGTGGGCCGGGGAGCGGGTAAGAGGTGGCAGGGGGTCGGCGGCCTGCTTTGTGGGCTTCCCAGGCCCTTTGTGGGGCATCGGGGAGCGGGTAAGAGGTGGCAGGGGGTTGGCAGCCTGCTTGGCAGCTGTCCAGGCCCTTGGAGGGGTTCGGGGAGCGGGAAAGAGGCAGCAGGGGGTCAGTGGCCTGCTTGGTGGGCTTCCCAGGCCCCTTGCAGGGCACCAGGAAGTGGGAAAGCAAGGTGGCGGGCCGGGGAGTGGGAAAGAGGCAGCGGGGGGCTCAGTGGCCTGCTTGGTGGGCTTCCCAGGCCCTTTGCGGGACACCGGGTAG
>PVJC01031916.1:0-20262 GCA_004026665.1 Murina feae | reverse complement strand
TTCAATAAAGTAATTCAACCAAATGACTAAAGCTGGCACTGGGTAACCAAGTTCAAAGTAATGATGCATTTCCTTTGAGTTCTTTTTTTTTTTTTTTAATTTTTTTTTATTTACATAAAGTATTACAAAGATTGGTACAAATATCTTTTTTCCCCTGCCCTTCCCCCAGTCTCCCCTACCACCCCTCCCCCCCGTGATTTGTGTCCATTGGCTATGCTTAAATACATGCATAAAAGTCCTTTGGTTGATCTATTACCCCACCACCCCCCACCCCATCCTTGTTGCTTTAATTTGACAAATTGTTTGATGCTGTTCTGCCTCTGAATCTGTTTTTGTTCACCAGTTTATACTGGTTATTATTATCCGTAGATGAGTTCTTGCTCTAACAAAAGATGATGATATGCTGCCATTAGAAACAGCCATCCTTCTAGTAGTTCATTACATTTGTGTTCCTATCTTAGAGACATTTATTTGCATGTTTGCTCTGGAACTATCTTCAGGTGTTGATATACATAAAGTCCCACCAGCCCCACTAGACAGTATGTGTTCTGCTTCACAGTGAGCTTCCTTCAAGCTGGTATCTTCCCCTCCAATGGAAACCTCTTCCAAAAAGTCACCAGCAACATGCTCCTTGCAAGATCCCATTGCTTCTCTTTACTCCTCATCCTTTTGGGCATCTGAACACATTGCCTCATCTTCCAACTCATCTCCCCCGTCTCCTGCAAACCATCATCTGCTCTGTAAACTTGGGGCATTCCGCCTACACCCCTCCCTCATTCTTCACTTTCACCTAATTTGCTAGAAAGGTTTCAAAAGTGTCTTTGTTGACAATGAACCCTGTTGCCAACCCAGCCCTGGCATTTCTCCTAAGCTCTGTGCACCTGTATAATGGTTGCACTGAAAACGGGGTTTATTCGCACCATCAAATCTGAACTGTCTTTCTACTCCCCACCACCTTCCACACTTTTTCTGGCGCCTCACCCAGAGCCTAGTCGCCAAGAAGAGACATTTCTTACTGCTCAAACCGCCCACATCATGACGCAATCCCATTGCTGGGCTCCAGTGTCCAACACCTCCTGTCAGTACCACTGTGTGTTTCTAAAAATAAGTCAGGTCAGGTTGTTTCACTGCCTTTCTGAAGACCCTCCAGTGGAATTGTCATGATAGTCAAGGCCCCATGCCCTACAGGACATCTCCAGCCTCATCCCCTTGCCATGCTCGCAGACAACAGGGGACATCATGATGTCTGACGACCTCGCCTGTCTCCACACAGGCCAGGAGCGA
This sequence comes from Murina feae, assembly GCA_004026665.1. Classification (NCBI taxonomy): domain Eukaryota; kingdom Metazoa; phylum Chordata; class Mammalia; order Chiroptera; family Vespertilionidae; genus Murina; species Murina feae. The sequence continues at coordinate 18,978 of PVJC01031916.1, read as the reverse complement.
AGGTTGAGCCACAGCCAATTGGAGTGTCAGCAGAATGCTGCTCTGGCCCACTTCTCACTCGCCTCCCGAAGTCCCCTGGGAGCTGTCACAGACAGTTTCTCATCATCTTCCGTGTTCCGATGAGGGGCGAGGCTTTCTGTCCACCCCTCTTGGAGCGCAGCGGCAGACAGTGAAACCACTGAAAAGCAGCTTGCAATTGGCTCCTCAGCACCAGGTCTCCCTTCATCTGTGATGCAGTCAGCTGCCCCCTGGGCGTCACCTGCACAGGCGCCATCTTTGCCTAGTCACCTTTGACTGTCCCTGTAAGTCATCAGCTGCCCGAATCTGAAAAGGACTCATTGTTCCTTTACCAGCAGAACCTGTCAGACCCGGCCTGGCCTTGCACTGGACACCCATGCTCCAAGCTCAGATATTCACTACCTTCCCCCTCCTGTGACCCAGAACTTGACTCAGAACCAAATGTGCACTTCAAGAAAAAAGAAAAACATGGGAGGAGAAAGAATAAAATTAAGCTTGTAGATCTGGTTCAGGGCAATGAGGATGGGGAAAATAGAATGGGACCAGACATTAGATCAGTACTGGTGCATAAAATTAGAGCACAGTCATTACAGATGCACAGCAAATCCTTTTGGAATAAGGCAAATTCATACACTTACTAACTAAAGTTAGAGCAAATTTGGCTCTAATTTTCCTTACAGGAAATATGGACTAGTAATGGATGCTTTGTCCCAAGAGCCAGTCTCTGATTCATAGATGATTAAAAATGAATTTAAAGAAAGGTAAATGAAATCATGCAGAGTCATACAAAGATTAAACAGCCTTTTCTTTAGGTGCATTTATAAGGGCTTCTTTTCTTTTTAATATATTTTTGTTGATTTTAGAGAGGAAGGGAGAGGGAGAGACAGAAACATCAATGATGAGAGAGAATCACCGACTGGCTGCCTCCTGCACACCCCCTACGGGGATCGAGCCCGCAACTGGGCATATGCCCTTGACCAGAGTTGAACCCAGGACCCTTCAGTTCACAGGTCACCACTCTACCCACTGAGCCAAACCAGCTTGGGCTATAAGGGCTTCTTAAAATAATGTTTCCTAAAGTGAAAATCATATAGTAGCTGAATTTTTTTTTAAATGAAGCTTTCTGTATAAGACCCAAAGATTATGCTAGAGCCAGCCGGTGGTTTTGTTTCTCATAACTAACCCACCTTCTCAGACTGTCCTGTGCTGCCCAGCCAGTCCAGCCAACCCCCATGGTGCCATCACCCTGACCAGTCCAGCCAGCCCCCATGGTGCCATCACCCTGACCAGCCCCCATGGCACCATCAGCCAGGCCAGCCCCCCGTGACACCATCACCCTGGCCAGCCCCCGTGGCACCATCAGCCAGGTCAGCCCCTTTTGTCTTCTTTCAGACCGTTTTTCACTTACAAAAGAAAACCCTGAAAGGGCTCCTTCTTCAACCAACTACCCACTCAGTGCAGAGCTATTCCCCATAAAACATGGCCTTCTCTCCTAGAATCTCTACCTTCCTGTGTCACCAACATATGGGAACACTTGGGTATTTAGATAAAAGGTTGAATTTTTTTTTAAGGACATTTTTATTGACTTCAGAGAGGAAGGGAGAGGGAGAGAGAAGTAGAAACATCAAGATGGAGAGAATCATTGATCGGCTGCCTCCTGTACACCCAACACTGGGGATCGAGCCTGCAACCCGGGCATGTGCCCTGACTGGGAATTGAACTGTGACTTCCTGGTTCATGGCTCGACGTTCAACCCCTGAGCCACACCAGCCAGGCAAAAGGTTGAATTTGGAGCAAGGAAAAGTCCCTCTGTTATCTCCATCATCAGAGTGACTTTCAGTGTGTTAATATGATTTGTGTGTTAGAAGCTCAGCGTTCTAAAGGTGAAACCCGAGGAACTTAAATCGAAAGTTGTACAGATGGTGACAGACTTAGAAACCGCTAAGCTTTATATACGTGTGTAAGCTATTACCTCTAGTCCTGTTTGAACCCCTTCAATCATCGAGGTGTCTGGGGGTGGGGAAGTGCTGTGCAGCACTCCTTTTCGTGTTGGCAGGTGTGCACTCACATCGCCCCTCTTCCCTAGGCGACCCGCCTGCCACCGGCACTGGGACTTTGCTGATCACCCTGGAGGACGTGAACGACAACGCCCCCTTCATCTACCCCACAGCGGCCGAAGTCTGCGATGATGCCAAAAACCTCAGCGTAGTCATTTTGGGAGCATCCGATAAGGATCTGCACCCAAATACAGATCCTTTCAAATTTGAAATCTACAAACAAGCTGTTCCTGATAAAGTCTGGAAGATCTCCAAGATCAACAGTAAGTCAGCCAGACGTGCCCCACTTATTCCTGTGGCTTTCGCCGAGGTGGCTCTGGCTTGGTTTCCTTCCCCAAACCGTTCCTCCTCTCCTACTCTCTTGTGTGTTCTCAAATGGTTTATTTCAAGTTATTTATGCACTATAAATATTGACAATTTTCCCACCAGAAAATGAACACAATATGCAAATATATTAAATATCAGTTTCTTAAAATGCAGACATGAATGTTTTCTCCATTGCTTCCTCTCTTATCTTTTCTGTACTGGACACAGCATAATCTCTGCCCTGTACAGACTGTACACTCTATGGTGTGTATAGTATATACTGTGTACTCTACACCCTACACTGTACACTCTATACAGCACACCCTGTACTATACACCTTACTGTACACTGTATGCTAGCTACCCTGTGTTGTACACTCTGTACTATACACTATACTGCATACCCTACACTGTCCTCTATACTGTATACCATATACTGTACACCTTGTACTGTGCACTCCGTGCTTTACATCCTATACTGCACAGCCCTGTATGGTACACACACCCGGTCTCTAGCCTTCCAGAGCCTGGGTCTCTGCTTCTCCCTAAGCTGTCTTGGCTCGACTATTCTCCTCTCTCGAATAACTGTACTTACATTAACTTTCGCCAGCACCCTGGAGAGATGTTTCCAGGTGAACTTGCTTTTATAAAAGAACTAGGGGCCCGGTGCACAAAAATTTGTGCACTCGGGGGTCCCTCAGCCCACCTGTACCCACCCAACCTGCTGCCTGCCACCCGCACATCGCGCCCCACCCACCCCACACACACCAACCGCCACCTGCTGATCTTGCCCCCCATCCCCACACCACCCACCACCAGGCTGATGGCTCCCCACCCCACATCACCCATCCCCAGGCTGATCGCTCCTCACCCCCACACCACCCACCATCCGTCAATCACCTGCCCACCCCCACATCCCGCTCACCCTGAAGCCTGCACTGCACTGGCCTCCAGGGCTGCTGGCGGCCATCTTGCCTGGGCTAATTTGCATACAGACATTCTGATTGGCTGGTGGGCGTGGCTTAGCATCCCGAAGAAACGGTCAATTTCAATATTATGCTTTTATTAGTTTAGATAAGGAGAAGAGGAGCACCAGTTCGGGTCCCCAGCTTCCATTTTAAGCTGCAGGCCTCCTCAAAACTGACTTAGGCTTTATCACGACCTTGGCCTTTACTTTCAACTTGGATATCATCTTTCATCTATTCTGTCCCTCATGTATGAAACACGCAAGCAGTGTCCCTTCCTGCCAGTCTTTCCATGTGGGCATGTGGAATTCAGAACTTGGCCCGGCATGTGTCACCTGCCTTAGTAAGACTGAAACCCCAATGTATTGAGTGATAAAGCACCCCTCTACCCACAATACCTCACCCACTTCCCTCCTCGCTCAGTTCACCTTGCCTGGAAATAAAGCCAAAAGCCAGAACTCATGCCTTAGACATACACTCGGCCACCAGTAATGAACGGCTCCAGCCATTGGCCCAGTCAGGGCTCCCTCTTCTTACATTAGTGGTAGAATTTTTGAGAGAGACGGGGAATTGCCATTTTATTAAGTTTTGAACATTTATTGTACACTTGCGCATAAAATTTTCTATTAAGAATCTCATATGTATTGTGATGGCCTTATCTCACATCTCATTTTATTACTGCCTTTCTCCTGTTATTGATTATAGTTGCCTGTTTGCCTATTTTATTGCTTTTTAAAGAATGAATTTTGTTACACTGATTATTTTTAATTAAAACAGCCCTTCTCTCGTTTGAGGGATTCCTCTTTTGTTTGCTCATGTTTGCAGCTGCAGCGGATTTGAACAATCATCACCAGATCTTTCCAACTGGAACTTTCTCATTCACGAGGCATTTCTCCTCGTCTTGGGGGAGATGGGAGAATGTCCCATGAGTTAATCTGCCATTTCACTGGGGTAATTTTCTACCTTGGTTAATCAGCGCTGCCACCTAACCTTCTGGTTAGGATAATACTTCATCTGCTTTTCCTCCTGGTTTTATGTAATAGATACAATGCCTTCTACCTTCTTTTTCTTGTCCCCAATATTTTTCCCTCCCAAATACTTAGCATTGTCTATGCCCAGAAAGCGGCAGTTTAAAACAAACAAATAAAAATTCCTTCATCATCTGAAAGGGAATGGCCTGAAGCTAAAACAGTAGCCAGGTAGGGTGGCCACTCGTGAGGGCTGCCCAGAGGCCTGGATAAGGGCAGATATTCCCACCAACCGTGGACTTTACAGACCCCATCTCCACGTGTGTGCTGTGCTATGAATCCCCATTCAGATCCAGGGCTGTGGGCTCTGGGCTGAAAGAGACAGCAAAATCCATCCCCCAGGCAACACACAAGCTTAAGCCCACATAGAGAGTGAGAGGACATTTTGGGGGAGGGGTCAAAGAATTTATTTTGATTATGTGAATTTGGATTCCTATTCAAAGATCTCTGAACTGCTAATTTTTTTTTCTTTTCTTCCAGTTTTTTTTTAAGTATAATTGACAAATAAAAATCTATATATAAAAGCCTAAACGACTGGCCGACCGGCCAGTAGCTATGATGCACACTGACCACAAGGGGCAGATGCTCAATGCAGGAGCTGCCAAGCTACAGTCACTTGGCAGCAGTGGTTCTCAGGTGATACACCCAGAACCAGAGAGGAGGGAGCCCGATTCCAGGGTGTGTCATCCGAGAACTGCCCTCTCACAATCTGGGACCCCTTAGAGAATGTTGGAGAGCCGGTCTCAGCCCCATCCCTGCAGGCCAGGGTGAGGGACCCCACCAGTGCACGAATCCGGGCACTGGGCCTCTAGTTGTATATATTTAAAATGTACAATGTGATCATATGAGAATAGATTTTTACATTATTTTTTCTAGATATCGAATGTGCTCTTTGTGAGCATTGCTTTGTTGTTATAATAAATTTGCAGGAAGGGGTTCTTGCTACTCAGTCGTTTCACAAAAGTGGATCTCCTTAAAATCTTAACTAATAAAAGCGTAATATTGAAATTAACCGTTTCTCCAGGACGGCGTTAAGCCACGCCCACCAGCCAATCAGAGCGGCTGTATACAAATTAGCCCAGCCAAGATGGCGGTGGTGGACACAGGGAGGCTTGCCTCCCTGTGTCCACTGCTGCCATCTGTTGCCTTCCTGCAGGCCATTCGGGAGGGGCAGGGTGGAGGGGCGGGAGGAGCAAGCCACCTGCAGCCCCGCACCTCCGCAGCCCCCGAAAGCAACCCATGGCGGCCTGGAAGTAGATCCGTGATTGCTGAGGCATGGGCACACACGCCTCCGTGAGTGCCCCTGCCCTCCTGATCGATTTCAGGTGGCAGGGCAACCTGGGGGCCTGGGGGAGTAAGCCAGCCCAGGCTCTCAGGCTGCCCTGCGTCCTGGAAGTAGATCCATGCCCCCAACGATGGATTCCAGGCTGCTGGGCAGCCTCCAGGGTGGAGGATCCGAGCCAGCTCCGCCCCTGAGGCTGAGGCCTGGAAATCAGTGCAATCGGGGCACGCAGCATACACGAGGTGTGCCCTCCATGTGTGCTGTGTACCCCAATGGATTCCAGGGTCCCAAACTGTGAGAGAGCACAGGCCGGGATTAAGTACCCCCCCACCCCCGCCCAGTGCACAAATTTTTGTGCACCAGGCCCCTAGTCGATAAGAATAACACAGAAACATAGACCTCCTCGATGATGGAAACATCTGCCCAGGCTGTCAGTGTGGTAGCCACCAGCCATGTGTGGTTGCCAGGCACCTGAAGTGTGGCTGGTGCAATTGAACTGAATTGATATGTGTATCCGATGTTAGTGAATTTAAATTTAAACACCCGTATGGTTATAAACAAAATGTAATGCCCATTTTGCATGTTCTCTTTTCTTGGAAAGGTCTGACCCTCTCTCATGAAGGCCCCTTATCTTTACAGACACGCATGCCCTGGTAAGCCTTCTTCAAAACCTGAACAAAGCAAACTACCAGCTGCCCATCATGGTGACAGATTCAGGGAAACCGCCCATGACGAACATCACAGACCTCAGAGTACAAGTGTGTTCCTGCAAGAATTCCAAAGTGGACTGCAACGCCGCGGGGGCCCCGCGCTTCAGCCTGGCCTCAGTCCTGCTCATCTCCCTCTTCAGTTTAGCTTGTAAGTTGGCCTAACTTCAGCGCGTGCATAATAATGGAAACGTAATCAAAGCCTTTTTCCCACGTGTCTTCGAGAAAATTCATCCCAGAGGAAACATTTGTTTAGGTTTATGTCTGTATCATAGAGGGTGTTCCATGTAAAAGTGCTCCAAGTAATGCTGAAAGGCATCTTTCCATCCCCCTCACTATGCTCCAGGCCAGGTGGTGATACTGCCTGTAGATGCCTCTGAACTTGAGCTACCACCAATGCGCCTGGATTAGTTAACTGGTCCGCCAGGGCCCTATTTCTCTCTGTACTGTGCTGAATAATCTTTCTCAAGGTTGAAGTAGATACTACACCTTTTTAATAACAATCATGAAAATTTGTGGATGGGACTGGGGTCGTAGGAAAAGAGGTGAATGTATAATTCACACATTGTTATCACTGTCTGGTAGTCATGGCTATAATGTAATGGAGCATTATTTTAAACAAATAAATTATTATACCTCGTAATATAGATGTGAACATAAAATGAATAGATGTGTGTGTCAGACATTTCCTACTTATAGGCTACTAGTCCACTTTTAATTTTAGCAGTTATTTACATAGTAGGAGCCCAATGCACAATATATTGTGCACACGGGGGTCCCTCAGCCCGGCCTGTACCCACCCATCAGCCCCGCCCACCTCACACACACCACCCGCCACCTGCCCTTTGGCCCCACCCACCCCCCTCACACACCACGGCCCATCACCTGCCCCGAATGTCCCGCTCACCCTGCCACTTTCACTGCACCTGCCTCCGTGATTCCGCTGCCAGCCTCCATATTGGTTGAGTTAATTTGCATACAGCCACTCTGATTGGCTGGTGGGCATGGCTTAGGCATCCCATAGAAATGGTCAATTTTAATATTACCCTTTTATTAGAGTAGATAGCTAATGCCATTCAAAAGGCTTTTGGCTCTTGGCGTTTACACTTTGACAAGGTTATTGATATAATTGTAAATGTGGAAGTTGAGAAATTGATGATTAGAAAAAAATAGCAAAAGTTACTACATCCTGGTGACAGTGGCAAGTAGGGTCAACAGGCAACAAACATTCCAACACCGGAAGTTACTGTGTGTAGAGCTCTGTGCTGGGCCAGCGTCCCATGGGTAGAGCTAAGGAGGAAAAGATTTTATAATGAGAAGTGACTCTTTGGATAGTTGAGACATTTCTTCAAGAAACAAGATGTTGCAGGTAAAGGTGTGCCTCTCTCCAGTTTCATTTATTATTCTCTCTCCCAAGAGACAGGAGCTTTTATGAGTTAGAATGTGTTCTGACATGTTTTATCCTTTTACTACACACACACACACACACACACACACACACACACACACACATACCCCATGTAAAGTTATATTTTGTGTCGTTTGGAAAATTTTATGTGATTTGTATTATATTGAGCATGATGTTCTTCATCTTGCTTTTCTTCCTCTTCCCATTACGTTTCTAAGATTCATTTATGTTGTTCTAGTTCAGGGATCAGCAAACATTTTCTATAAAGGACCAGGCAGCAAATATTTAGGGTTCTGTGGGCCACATCAGGTCTCCATCACATATTCTTTTTTATTGTGTGTGTGGGTTCTCTTGGCTTCGTTCGTTTGTTCTTTACCACTCTTTAAAAGTGTGAAAGACATTCTTAGCTTGAGAGCCACACAAACACACCATAGCCCACCAGCCATAATTCTCCCTGTTCATTCATTTTAACTGCTAACCTGTCACATGACTATGGCACAGACACATTAGGGTTGTTTATAGTGTCCTGCTCTGACCAGCTCTTGCAGCAAACATCTGGAATCTGTTTTCCAGGAGCTTCTGACATGAGTTCTAGTCAGACTGCAAGCCTAGAACTGGGTTCCAGGAGACATTGGGATTCACATACAGCAGAGTCTGGATAGAGAAATAAAAATTCTGTGTGCACATGTGTCTAAGTATCTGTGTGTGCTTAGGTACATGTGTGTGCACATGTTTCATGTGTTATTTGTGTGCACAATCATGTCTGTACAGAGAGAGAGAGAAGATCATGAGTAGCCATTCACTCATCACTGTCTATAACCTAGACAGCCATCATGGGGTGAGGGTCCCCGCTGAGGGGCTTATTATACATCATAAAGCCTCATTCTTGATGACACCCCTTTGAGGAACCAAGGAACTGCAGGAACCACTTCACTTATCAGCTACCCCAGCTGCAGTGGGTGTTTTAAAAGGAGACTTCCTCACTCTGTTTGTCAAAATACAGATTCTCAGGACTGTCCAACCTGCAGAACCAACATCCCAAATTTACAGTGGCCTCCAAGCACAGACCCAGTGTTAATATATAATTTACACATATTTTTATAATAATACACAGTCTGCTACTACCAATCCATGTATTAACTATTAGTAAAACAATGTATTTGTTTAGAATGAAAAGAATATAAAAGACATGACAGATTTTCTTCTTACCAATAAGGGTTTCCTTGTGCCCCCTACTTTGTAGACCCCTGGCCTGTAGGTATCAGAAATGGATGAGTAGGTCCCCAAAGTTGCCACTGCTCCTATCTCTGAACTCTTAAATCATAGTTAGTCCAAGGTAGAATTGTGCAGTAACTCCCAAAGCCCTCATGTTCATTGTATACTTAAAATAGTATCACTGAGGAAAGATAGGTACATGTGTACTGTATTTGAGAGGTCCAATGTGTTTTTCTGTTCTCATTTAAATGGAGAGCCATCCTACCTGACAGCACATGGTTATCTCACTGCAGGTAAGGGCACCTGTAGGTAAAGCCAAAATCATCCTCCAAAAGGAGAGCTGCGTCTCCTTGCACAGCTGGAAAGGTACTCAGCTGACCTTCCAATGTTTTGCACCATAAGCAAAAAATTTTCAGCTTAAAAAAAAAAACGGTTAAGAACAGCTGTTACCACATACCTGTTTGACTTCCAAAAGAACCTCAGTCTGGCTCGGTATCAAAGGCGTAAGAATGCTTAATATTGTTCATCTGAACATTAGAGATACCTGCCGAATATGATAATTCTTGTTTTACTAGAGGCCCGGTGCATAAAAATTTGTGCACTGGGGGGAGGGGGCCTGTTCCCTCAGTCTGGCCTGTGCCCTCTCGCAGTCTGGGACTCCTCGGGGGAAGTCCACCTGCTGGCTTAGGCCCACTCTCCAGGGGATCAAGCCTAAGCTGGCAGTCAGACATCCTCTGGCAGCCCAGGCCAGCAGGGAGCAGGCCTAAGCTGCAGTTGGACATCCTTAGCGCTGCTGAGGAGGCAGGAGAGGCTCCCACCATCACCATTGTACTGGCAGCCATCAACCTGGCTTGTGGCTGAGCAGAGCTCCCGCTGTGGAAGTGCGCTGTGGGAGTGTGCTGTGGGAGTGCACTGTGGGAGTGTCATAGTGACCAGTCATTCCCAGTTGTTCTGCTGTTAGGGTCAATTTGCATATTAACCTTTTATTATATAGGACAGAGGCCTAGTGCACAGGTGGGGGTCGGCTGGTTTGCCCTGAAGGGTGTCCTGCTGGGGTGCCTGGCCAGCCTGGGTGAGGGGCTGATGGCTGTTTGCAGGCTGGCCAAGCCCCCCATCAGGGACCCTCACCCCATGAGGGTGTGGCCATCCTGGGTGAGGGGCTGATGGCTGTTTGCAGGTTGGCCATGGCCCCCAGTGACCCAAACCCCAAGCTCCCAGCAAGGCTGGCTGGAAGCAGGTATCTGGGGTTTATTTATCTTCTATAATTGAAACTTTGTTGCCTTGAGCAGAGGCCACAGCCAGCCAGGGCAGGCAGGAAGCTTGGCTTCTTCCATCACCTGGGCAACCAAGCCTCCTGCTTGCTCCAGCTCCGTGGCTGTCGGCTGCCATCTTGGTTGGGTTAATTTGCATATAGTCTCTCTGATTGGCTAGTGGGAGTGGCTTGGGATGTAGCAGAGTGACACCAATTTGCATGTTTCTCTTTTATTAGATTAGATTGTGTACCTGGCCCAAGATGTTCTTCCTGACAAAAAAGAGATGTATAGAATAGGACAGGAGAGACTTGGTTAGAGCTAGCATGAATAAGTAACCATGGGTGTCCTATGACTCTCACACTCTCTGATAAGAGCAGAAGTAGTGGTCATCCCACCTGTGCCATTGTTAACATGACATTGACAAGAGGCTACACAGAAAAGGGCCTAAACCATTAAACAAGGTGGGCAGGGGGTTCTAAAAGCACTGAAACTAGATTACAAAGTGCAAAGTTGAGATGCCTTCCTGACTCAGTCATACTACTTTTGATCTGGTAGAATCCATTTGGTGTGTCTTTAAATCACGAGTTGGCCCACTTTTTGCTTTTGTAAATAAAGTTTTATTGGAACACAGCCATACTCATTCATTTACATATTGCCTATGGCTGCTTTTTGCTACAATGGCAGAGTTGAATGGTTGCCACAGAGACCATATGACCCACAAAGCTGGAAATATTTGGTCCTTTGCAGAGAAAATGTGTCAACATCTTTTAAGTATTATTCATATAATTGCATTGATCACATCATATGACATGGGAAGAAAAATGGGTTTTCTCCTCCCTTTAAGTAATATTCAGATCCAAATACACTAGCATTAACTGAACACCCTCATGTCCTATGGCTTTTCTCTCTATTTACTTTATTGGCTTTGTAAATTTATCACACTTTGTAGATGAAAAAACGCAGAAAGGTCCCAAGGTCCTGTGTGTGTAAGCAGTGAGACCAGCATTCACCATTAGAATGCATCCCTCATGGAAAAAGATAATAAAAACATTCCCGTTTATTATGATACTGTAGATGGCTTTATTGCAGCTGAGAACTGAACTGAGAGATCTGCACTTCTCTCTTTGACATCCGAAAATACAGGAAATAAAAATAATGACATTGAAAGTAATAAAAAATGTAAATGAAATTATTTTTACTGCCAATTTTGTTGTTTAAATTGCTTGTTGATGATAGTGAGGGAATGCATAGTTCTCCCCTAAGACCCTCCCAAGGTCCTTGGCAAGCTGGCGTCTCCATTAAGCTGTGTCTGTGAGTTATGTAGGGCTCTGTGTGGTGTGCACAATCAACCTCGAGGAAGAAAATTGTCCTAAAACCTTTTCAACATTGTCTCAGGCTTAATTAACTAGCAGTAGCAAGCATATAAAAGGACAGATGAGATGAACCATATTAACAAGGACCAAAATTAAATGTCTGTACCTGGGAAGGCGGAAGCATTGAATTATAACCTTAATCTAAGCCAAAAATAAATAAATATATACTTTTAATTCTAATGCTTTTTATTTTCATTTTTTAAGATATATTTTTACTGATTTCAGAGAGGAAAGAAGCAGGAGAGAGAGAAACATCAGTGATGAGAGAGAATCATTGATCGGCTGCCTCCTGCATGCCCCCTACTGGGGATCGAGCCTGAAACCTGGGCATGTGCCCTGACTGGGAATCGAACTGTGACCTCCTGGTTCATGGGTTGATGCTCAATCACTGAGCACCACCAGCCAGGCTCTACTTATTCACCCTTTTAAGTGTACAGTTCGATGAATTTTAGTAACCACACAATTGGTACGCACCACAGTCAAAAAAGTTTCCAGTTCTCCTTTGCTATTGATCCCCTGCCCTAACCCAGACCCTTGTTGATCTGCCTTCTCTAATTATAGTCTTATCTTTTCTATAAATGGAATCACACAATCCATGTTGTTGAGAGTATCACTATTTTGTTTTTCTTTACTGTGAATGTGCTATGAGCAGAGTTGGGGTCTGGAGAAACATCAGACCTGGTAGAGCAGGCCATCTGCCTGGAGAGGCCCCGAATCATGCTTTGTAGAGAAGCTGTGGTCCCTTAAAGTGGTACCACTTCATGGGCTTTGTATGTGCAAAGCTAAGAACTTTACATAAATTATACAGGTGATCTCATGCAATCAACCTAACAGTCTAAATTGACTTAAAATGGATTGGCAACTTTCTAAGTTAGTGGGTGTTACTAACCAATTTTTTTTCTGTTTTTCTCAGTGAATAAAATTATTATTTTAACTTCTTGGAACGACACTGGAAAGTATCTAATCTAATAAAAGAGTAACATGCAAATTAGCCATCACTCTGAAACACTTAAGCCATGCCCATCAGCCAAGCCACACCCACCATCCAATCAGAGCAGCTATATGCAAAGTAACCCAGCCAAGATGGCCACCAGCAGCCACAGAGCTAGAACAAGCAGGAGGCTTGCCCAGGTGATGCAGGAAGTTAAGGTTCCTGTCTGCCTAGGCGGGCTGTGGCCTCCGCTCCAGACAACAAAGTTTCAATTATAGAAGATAAATAAACCCCAGAGACTTGCTTCCAGCCTTGGGCCCAAGGAAGCAGTGGGAGCCTGGATTATCAGGGGCAACCGGACCTGGGCTTTGGTTAAAGCAACAAAGTTTCAACTTTAGAAGTTAAATAAATTCCAGCCAGCCTCGCTGCAAACAGCCATCAGCCACTTACCCAGGCTGGCCAGGTACGCCAGCAGGTGGACATCTCCCAATGGGTCTCAGACTGTGAGAGGGCACAGGTCGGGCTAAGGAACCCCCGACCCCTCTAGTTTTTAAATAAAATTAGTGATGCCATTTAATATGTTCTTTTCACATCGTTCAAATGCGGGTGAATCTGCAGGGTACAAGTTACTGCAGCCAAGTAACCAAAGAGTTTAAGGCAATGAAATCTTTGAGTGAAATTAAGGAACTAAATGAGTTCAGAAGACTCTTAACTGCAAAGGAATTCACTTGTCAAGCAATGTAAAGGTCCCTGGTATAGCACATAACCAAAAAGTATACCTGAAATAACTTGTTAATTTCCATGGTCCTTTCTGTTCAAACAGCTTTAACCCATAACTTTCTTAAATCACCTTGTTTGTACTTGAGTCTCATGACAAAGACTGTTTATCTAGAATTAGATAGGCTGCTTGAAATTTTCCAAACAGATAAATGGCATGTTCAACCTCTGAAGCCAGTGGGTTCAGAGCAGATGGGTGAGTTTTGAATGAAAAAGCCCAAACTGTAAAGGCTAACCCGTTAGAATTCTAATGATCAGTTTGTTCCAGAATGAGCTGCACTTACATTACCTCCGAGCTTGACCTTTCTACATTTTTCTCTCTTGGATGTTAACAAAAGATCTGATGGTAGCAATCCCCTATACAAATTTAACACATAATGATAATTAAGCAAAAATGTCAGAGAACCAATTATTTCCACTCGTGCTATTACCAGGCAGCAGGGAAGACCCTGGGCTAGTATGCAACCTCAAGAATAACCACACCTTTGGCAACCTCAGTGGACTTTGATACGGCCGTTCAGGGATGAAGGTGGCTGAAGTGGCCGTGAGCCTAGCACAGGCGGCGTCTGGAAGCTGGAAAAGTCAAGGGAGTGGCTCTCCCCTGGGCCCCCGGAAGGAACACAGCCCTGCCCACACCTTGATTTTAGCCCATAAGGCCCTTTTTGGTCACCATTTGTACAGCAGCCACAGGAAATTCTTATACCAATAGGTATCTAGCTCTTGTCCATGACCAAAAGGAATATCTAGGACAATCCTCAATCTCTAATCTACCAAGTCACCTTGTTGATAAAATAGCCAAGCTCCAGACTGATTGTAAGACACAGAGCTTGATGGAGCAGAGGTTACAGCTGCTGAGGGTCTGAAGTGAAGATGTGTGGTATCGAGCACTTTCGGAGAAGTCCGGCTTTTTAAGACATAAGCCAGCAGAACTGTTCCTTCTCTCTTCAAATGCGATGCTTAAGAAAAAATGTTTCCCAAGGTAGTGCAATGTTTATAAATGCGTTTATTACAGCCTGTCAGTCATGTATCTAGCATTCCGCTAACATGTTTTGAACCGAGTTGCAGTATTCCTTGACTTAAACTCTGAATCTTTGCCATTCAGGTCTGTGAGAACTCCTGACATCTGACGCTTGACTACCAAGTTTCCATAGCAACAGGAAAAAAAAATCCAAATCGGAAGATTGCCGTTTACAGCTTTCGAACTTCACAACTAGGCCTCAATTGCTCCAGATTTTCCTTTTCTTTGCCATTTCACTTGGTCTGTACTTCGCCGTTTTGACAGCATCTTCCTTTCTCCTTTGATTAATGGGATTCTCTGAATTTCCCCTGAGTGTTTAAAGATCATGGCATATCACGTGCCCTCCGGGAGCAGGAACAGTGACTACTTTTTCTGATGTGTTGCCACATTGCTAGTCAGCAGTCCACACCTCCAGCTGTGTCTGTGGGTTAGTATCTGTATATGTATGAGTATCTGTACGTGTACATACCAGTATTTACAGAGGGAGATGAGATAGGACAGCCCAGTTTTGATGTGTCATTCTCCCTTAAGAGGCTAAACAAAAAGGGATAGAGGCAGGCAGCTAACCCCCGCCGACCTCAGCTGCAAGCTGGGCAGTAGTGCAGACCAGAGCTGATGCTTCCCCACCGTCCCATTTGGTCTGGATGCTGCCACGACCAGCAGGCAGGTCTGGAGAGAGAGAGAGGGGAGGGAGGAGCGCTTCCTTTCTCTTCACCTGAGGGCTACACCCAGTTTTCACTGCCATCATATGCTGCGATCCTGAGCAAAAGTAGTGGGGAGCAGAGCAGGGAATGTTACCATCAAATGCTGAGCAAAGGGCTGAAATATTCATCCCTGGGCACCTGTCTGCATTTGTATGTGTCCTAAGTGCACAGTCCCCCTCTGGACTTAGTTCTTATGGGGGCACGGATCATGGCAGAGAACTCCTCCCTCCTCGGTGCATTTGCAATTGCAAGTGTCATCCTGGAGGTCACACGTGCATATGAAGAGGCCGACAGATACCGTGTGTATACATATACTAGTATATGCCCACATGTATAGACATACACTTACGCGCGTACACGCCGTTTGTTCATATACCTGCATAAAATAGAGTAAATACAGATAGTTTTAAAAGTACCCTTTTGTGTGAATCGACTACAGTTGTTTGAAAACCTACAAATAAAAGACGTTCGTTATGTTTGAAAAGTAATTGATTTTCATTCTGTGAGCATGTCAACGTAAGAGGAAAGTTAGTGCTTGTACTAAGATTATCTTCTTGTCGATAAACTGTAAATGAACCATCCAAGCTCACACCAAATTTTTCTATCGAATAAAACTAGTGACAGCCTGTGGCTTTTGACTAGAGCTCGCCACCAACTAGGGTAAGTGTCTTAGCACATTTTAATGCAGTTGCTTACTAAAGGTTTTAACCACACGCACACACGCTTTCTTACGCCGTCTCTGTTGGCATCTGTGCTTTTCCGTTCGCCTTCGGTAGGAAGTAGAAGTCATTTGTTGTCTTTATTGTAGTAAAACTATACAGATAGAGTTCCATATATTGTATTTGTTTCAACAGTAAATCTTTTGGAGCATATAGAATGCAGAGACTTTTTTTTTTTCTCCATTGAAATAAATGGGTATTGGTGGTTAAAACTGCTGGGCAATAGCTTTTCTCTGGTTTCTATGTTGTGTCTACTTACTGTCACCGATGCTGAGTCCTGTCTTAGTGCAAGTTCACATTTTTGGCCTTTTGGGCTTCCCGTACATCTCTCGTGAGGTGAGTGAGTCTCTGAAGCCAGATGCACCCCTCACAGCTCAGGCCACCCACACGTCGTACTCACCCTAATGAACGATGTGAGCATTTCACCATCCACTGTGGAGATGATTGCATACGCACAGAGGAGCAAGATCACCCTCAGTTTGATGATGCATGACACACAGTCACAGCCATCTGCCTACAGGCCCAGGACGTGGGTGTTTTGTCTCTGGAACAATTCCTGTTGCTCAATCAGGAGATGCCACGCCTGGAATATGCTCAGGGTGGGGGATGTACATTCACACTTGAAGGACTTCCTCTTCTGGCTTTAGAGGGCACAGCCTCCTTCTCCCTGTTGGATTCCCTCCCCTCTTCCCTGGAGGCAGGGGGAGAATGGTCAGCGGAACAAACCAAGGACTGTCCTCAGATGGCCAGGTGCTTGGCAGCCTGACCCGGAGGCTGACTGAGAATCCGAAAGTTCACCCTCCTGCATGAACCTGGGCCAGCCCCAGGGAGACTTACCAAGGTTCAGTGACCTGCTCACTCATGTAAGCAGGTGTGGCCTCCTCTCTCAAGCCAGAGGGCTCTCCTGTGTTTTGCAAATGGGTATTTTTCTCTTTTTCAAGAAACATCAAGCCATTGGCTTAACTTAGCCTAGAACACGGAAAAACAGGAGTGAAGTGCATACTTCAGTAACAAGTCCAATGTGCCCTAATTGTCCTCTATTTAAGTACACTCCCTGTCCCCAGTTCTATCAGGACAGAGATAGTTCTGTTGTTCTTTTTAATCCTTCTACACACAAAAAAAAAGACCAAGTCTTAGAAGCCAAAGCGTAGCATGTCCTGAATTATAGGATGTTTTTTACTTGCTAGAATGCATTTACCTTGTTTACAGAAAGTAAAAGTGTATTGCAAACATTATGTCATTATTATCAATGCATTTAATTGTAATCCAAGTTATTGGAAAAAGGAAGTCAAGTAAAAGCCAGAAATTGCTTTTCCCGATGACTGAGCACGAGATGAAGGCTTTGTTTCCATTGAGTGAACGGTCACACCTCCTTTGCTTTTTAGACACATCGACCACCTTAATCCATTAAAAATGACATTGCCCACATTTTACCTGATAAATTATTTCATGTGTTTTACCAAGAACATGCAAACATTTTCTAATTGATAAAAGTTGATAAAAGTTACCTCCATACTGCCGGTTCTCTCCATAGAAGATCATTTCAGGATGATTCTCAGCCAACACCAGCAGATTTGAACGTCCTCACAAAATAAATCCAGCTGCATTACATGGTAGGTAGCAAACAGGACTTTGATTCTTAAAGAACGTTTTTAGAAATTTTGATAACTTACCCCAGAATTTCAAAATGTCATTTGAAACCTTCTGTTCAATGAAATAACCATCTACAGTCAAACTCTCGAAATAGATCAGATTGCATTTCATCCAAAATGAATACATCAGGTCTCAATCTAAAGATGTGGCAACTAGAAAGTATTAACCCGACTCTGCAGGGTGCTGGGTTTAGAGCAGCTGTACCGACACACAAACTATCCAGGTGATTCTGAAGGAAAGAGTCTGCAGTCCTTCTGGTGTGTACGAACAGAATGCAGTTAATGGTGATGGTAGTGATAATGATGAAGATGATAGTTTACATTTATTAATTAATTGCTTATTACTTTTATTTATTAATTGTTTGAAACACACTGTGCAAAATTCTTTATACCTATTAACTCATTGAATCTTTACAACAGCGTATGAGGCAAGTGCTATTTTCGGCTCTAACTCAAAGTTGATGAATGCTGAGGCTCAGAAAAATCAAATGGGTTGCCCGCAGTAAGTGGCCTTCAGAACCAGAACCCAGGGCTCATGTCATCCCATTCAAGCTCAGGGCCCCTGCCAACTCTGCAACAAAGCCAGAGAAAATGACACTTCAGACCAGGAAACCCTCATCTGAGCCCCAATGAGCGTGACTGTCTATCCAGACCAACTAACCAGACCTTCTGTGTTTTCTTAATTCTGAGAACTTAAGACCTGTTAACACTATTCTAAATTAATACTGGAACCTTAGAAACTTTTCCCATACAAGATATTATCATTTTCTAAGTATTTCCTCCCTTCCTTTGCATGTCTTATTAGTGGGTACAGGAGGGGCTTCTCCCAGATTAATTAGATATCTCAGTTCTCCAAAAGAAAAGCAGAAAATGTCCTCCCCAGGACCGACCAGTCACAGCCAAACCAAATGAGGGAAGGGACAGTTGGGGGAGGAAGTGATGTGAGAGCTCCAAGAGCTGGTACTGTGCGCAGCAGTAGACAAATTCTAAAAGATCTTTGAGCAGTTTCTGGTTTCCTTTTATTGATTTTCTTTTTGAGAGAGAAAGGGAGAAAGAGAAACATCTATCTGCTATCTCCAGTATGTCCTCTACTGGGGATCTAGCCCAAAACCCGGGCATGTGCCCTGACCTGGAATCAAACTGGCAACCATTTGGTGCACGGGAAGATGCCCAACCAACTGAGCCACATCACCCAGGGCCAGTTCCTAATCATTAATCTATCTGTGTGTCGCTGACTTAAACTTGAATCAACAGGTAAATCACATCAGCAGAAGCATGAGCACTGAGAAGGAACATACCACCTTTCGTTTACCTACTATATAATAACAATCACAACCATCTAATAATCTGGCTACACCCCTCACAAAGGTGGTGCACCCTGTCTTCACTTCTTACCTAGCTGTTAAGATTTATCTCAGAGGAAAAACCAAGATGGCGACATAGGTAAACACCTGAATTGACTGCCTGGCACAAACATTTCAAAACCACGACGAAAAGAAAAAACGGACACCACCCAGACCCACAGGAAGGCTGGCTGAGTGAAAATTCTACAACTAGAAAGAGACT